>APFE030190796.1:91454-166513 GCA_000404065.3 Pinus taeda
TATTAAATTTTTAATGTTTTAAAAAAATTATTAGACAAAAAAATGGAGGACACAGATGCATCCACCCAGCGTCCCCCCATCCCACTTGCGTCCCTCTAGTTTCCACCTTGCGCCCCCTCGGCGCGCCCCCGTCCCCCCCGCAAGGTAGTCACGTTTCTTCGCTAGAAAAACACCCACCCTCTTGCAGAGTTTCCTTGAGTTTCCCCAAAAAGGGGATGTGGGGGAAATGTTTCCCCATGGGTTTCCCAGTCCCCCGAGCATGGGGAAATGTTTCCCCATGGGTTTCCCCGTCCCCCGAGCATGGGGGAACGCTGGGGTGCATCCCCCACCCTGGGGGATGCCCCGTGGAACACTGGTATTTTTGGAAAACTAGGGGTTGTTTCCTTTAAAAAACAATGCATCCAAGTCTATAAACCCATGCCTCCCTCTCATTTGTCTCACACATTTCATTTGGAATTTTTGTGAGCTTCATTGTGAGTTTGGAGAGTGCCAAGGTTTTGCATTAGCAATGTAATAATAGAGTTTGGGCCGTGTTTGCCATCTCTTGGAGCTGCTTGGGAGATTTTTAGTGTAGTTGGCTTCTTTAGGAGGAGGCTAACACAACTAGTTTCATTTCCAGGCAAGACTTTTCACTTGAAAAATTCCATATTTTATTTCTATCCATGTATTTTTGTTTGGTTCTGCAAGTTTTAATTTTCAGTTTTCAAGTTTTTAGTTTTAGTTATTTGTGAGCAAAATCTTCCCCCATTTTTTTTCCAAATTTATCTTAGATTTTCCATTTTACTTTGTTGCATTTTGTTTTTGTTTTTAAATTTGCAGGTTTATTTCCTCTACAATTTTCAAACATTTCATGAGCCACCATGACCCCAAAAGCCAGGGATACTTCATAGGCTCATTTTGATATGATTGATGGTGAAATGATATGCAAATATTGCGAAATGATCCCCTTTGTTATGTTCCTCCCACCTTTGGGTCTTCTAATCAAGGCCAACAATCTCTAGGTAAAAATAATGTTGCGAACTTCGACATTGAGATAAAATCGACAGGGGTTTGGAAAACCAAAAAATCGTAAAAATCGGAAAATATCAGTAAAAAATCGACAAACATCGGCTAGGCCAAAAAATTGTGATTTCGGGATAAAATCTGTATGTTATGGAGATGTTTGCAACACTGAGTAAAAAGTTGATGACCATCAAGAGTTATTTCACACCTTCCTTGCCCAATGCTTCTGCTAATGTCACTTCCTTCAAACCAAGTGTAACTCAACTCACTTTGGATAACCATTAGAAAACGCAATGCCGAGACATACTTTTGAATGCTTTGCTAAATGGTGGTATGATGCAGATATCCTCTTTAATGTTGCCCACTCACCTTATTACAAAGCTATGTGGGACTTTGTTATATTTGCAAGAAAGGGATTCAAAGGCCCCAGTATGCATAACTTGAGGGGAAAGTCTTTTGCGAAACGAGATTCTGTTCGGTAAAGAATATTTGGCTTAGTATAAAGAGTCATGGACCAAAACAGGTTGTTCCATCATGCTAGATGGATGGATTGATGAAAATAACCACACTACATTAATTTCCTTGTTTCTTGTAATCAAGGAGCCATGTTTTCAAAATCAATAGATGCATCTGATAGGGTGAAGGATGCAAACCTTCTATTTGAGCTTTTGGATGAGATGATTAGGACAGTGGGGAAGCAAAATGTTGTATAGGTCATCACAAACAATGCCTCAAACTATATTCTTGTTGGAAAGATGCTATAGTCCAAATATATGACCATATTTTGGACCCCATGTGCTACACATTGCGTAGACTTCATGCTTGAGGGCATAGGCAAAGTGGAGTGGTAAATAACATTGTCGAGCATGTGAAATGTATCACAAAATATATTTACAATCACTCATGGGTGTTGAGACTAATGAGAAAAAACAAATGGGGGCAAGGAGGTTGTTAGCCTTGTTACCCACCACTTGTGGGTAATGTATATAGGAGAATTTTCTCCTAGATGGTCCTCAGCCGACATCCAACAATTCCTTGCAACCACCAGATAGCTTGATGTCCCATTTTCTCCCCAACTTGAGCCCACCATATGATCCCTCGCCTATCTGTTATGAATGTATGTTTGAAGGTGGGCCTTCCGACCACAAAGGTATGACTTTTCATTTGTTTAGTTGAGTAATTTTGTTTACTTTTCGTGGACACTTTTGGGCATGGATTAGTGGGGGGATTCGGTGGAAAGAGTGGGCTAGGTTTGTGCTTTTGTCTCTTATGCTTGATTTGTTGTTTAGCCTTGTACCCTAGTCCCGTGCGATCTCCTTTGCTGACCACTAGCTTTAGGGTTGGCACTACATGAAAAATCCCAATTTTGGTTGTGGTCCCGCTTCTTGACAACATATACATCACCCCTTTCCGCTCATTTTTACCCCATTCATCATTTATCCATTCTAGGTCCACAAATGCCTATTGGGTCCACATAGGGTTAACTTCCCCTTCCCCTTGCCCTATTCCATGATTTGTAAACTTTTTTATTTGATTATTCTAATGATTTGTTGTGTTGGAGGGCAAGGGGACGCATTGGATTTTTTGCATGATTGCAAGTGGGTTTTCATTTGGGGCTTGATCTCCCATTACAGGGTCCTAGCCTTCCAGAGGGTCACATGGGCACTTGTAGGGTGAGCATTAAGAGCCATGAGCCTCCACCATAGCAGAAATTACTTTATGGATCCCTAGTACTGATCATTGATTGCTCGTTTTCCACCTTTTGGATGAAGATGATGCTTCTGGTTCACTATGCTAGTCAACTCCATATTTGCATCATATACTTGGTGTTATCACCCCTCCAGATCTCCAAGGCTAAGGAAGAGTCCGGCTGAGGTAACCACAAACCAATCTTTTGTCTTGGTAGCTAGCCCTACCAAGTCGGAGAGGGCTCTCTCCAAAGGATCACAGCCAGGAGGGTTGGATAGATTAGGTTTTAGGCTAGATGTAAAGTGTAGGGGATTGTTTGATTTGATTTTGGTTGGGTAGTCACAAGGATGGGTGATTTAGGTCAGAGGGATTAGGTCAGGGCAAATGAGATATGATTGCAGACATTCAAAGGGGAAAGGTAGGTATGAAGCTTAACACTTAGGTGATTTGATGAGATGGTTTAAAATTGATGGGGAGTTAGGAAGAGCATAAGAGATGTATTCTTCCTAAATTGAGGAAAAATGGACAAAGTATGATAAATTAACCAAAACAGAGAATGAGCAAACATGTATTCTGCCTATCAACTTGGAAATTACCATATAACATAAATGAACGGTTTATGCACTGATAAAACATTCATACAAATGATGACAAAGAAAAAACAATGCTAAAAATTCATACCACATGTATCCCAGAAAAATCGCTGCAACTCATCTATTGAAAATTGCCAAAATCTGATACAATAGTCTCTGATCTCTAGTATAACATCCCTACTGAATCCAACTTGTAAAATGACTAAGAAAATACATAATATAGGCCAACAACCAACTCATCCTAGGCTTAGGGGTCAAATCCATGAGTGGAGTAGTTGCAAGAAAGGCTAAACTGATAGCTAGAGTGTAGGGTGGTCAAAATGACTCATCCCTCACTCTAGCAAATTGATCCATTACATGCCACATAGGCCATGTAACTAATGTATCTACCCTAGGTAAAAGAAAAAACAATGCTAAAAATTCATACCACATGTATCCCAGAAAAATCGCTGCAACTCATCTATTGAAAATTGCCAAAATCTGATACAATAGTCTCTGATCTCTAGTATAACATCCCTACTGAATCCAACTTGTAAAATGACTAAGAAAATACATAATATAGGCCAACAACCAACTCA
Source organism: Pinus taeda (assembly GCA_000404065.3). Taxonomy (NCBI): domain Eukaryota; kingdom Viridiplantae; phylum Streptophyta; class Pinopsida; order Pinales; family Pinaceae; genus Pinus; species Pinus taeda. Next base: position 95,317 of record APFE030190796.1, read on the forward strand.
TCCTAGGCTTAGGGGTCAAATCCATGATTGGAGGAGTAGTTGCAAGAAAGGCTAAACTGATAGCTAGAGTGTAGGGTGGTCAAAGTGACTCATCCCTCACTCTAGCAAATTGATCCATTACATGCCACATAGGCCATGTAACTAATGTATCTACCCTAGGTAAAAGTAAAAACATGATTATTACATCCTCTAGATCAATTACATAGGTAAAACTTGAATTTCCCATAGATAAAAGTCAACTTGGAATGAAACAATGAAAATTGTCAAACGCGCAACGCCCTCTTCAAGGTGACTTTTGACCACCTTCTCGATGTCCAAATCTAGCCTAGGATAGCTCATTGGAAATATTATCCTGTCTAGTTTCCAAAACTGCCCTTGGTTTTCAAAATGGGATTCATTTACCCCTCCAAAATTGCAATCTCCTAAGACTGCTCAAACGCGCAACGACTAGGCCAGAAAAGAGGCAGAAAAGTGATCTTTTGGTAGTTTTTGACCCTTTTGGCTGACCAGTTGTGCTCCAAATTATTAGAAAAAGTACAAGATGCATGTCCTCATCATTTTGAATCCAAAAATGTTGACCATTTGCTCATTGGATGCCCCAAACAAAAGCGCACCATCCTAGGTGTTGCGCGTTTAACCATGCTCACTGTGCCAAAATTTCTTCAAAAAACACAGCAAAACACATCTTGCCAAAATTGTTCGGAAATGGCCAAAATTGGTGGGTTGATAGCTGGCTATATGTTTGAGGCATGGAGTGATGCCTCGGCAAGGATATCCAACTTCTTTTTCTCCTCTTGCTTGGTCAAAGCCTCAATTTTTGCATGAGCTATTTTGAGCTTGGCTCTTGCAATTTTGTCTCTCATAACATAGTGCTTCTCCATTCTTCTTTGAGTATCATTGTCCTTCTTGGCTTTGCCTAGGAGGTCCTCCAGATGATCATTTACCTTCTCAAGACAATATTCTCGGTTTTCATTTATCATCTTGGCAAATTGCTCTTTCAAGGTGAACCGATTGGCCATTTCTTCCTTCCTTTTCCTTTCTTGCTCCAAGGCTCTTTTTAGGCCTCTAGTCCTTGGACTTCTTCTTGGCACCTGTTCATCAAGTGGCTCACCATACTTCCCATATGCCTCATCAAGTAAGGCCTTTGCCTTTTTAGCCTCTCTCTTTGCCTTTCTGAGCTGAATCTCCATGAGCTCATTTTTTTTACCTCAAACTGTGTATTTTCCCGCTCATAGTAGGAAATGATTCATTTGGCCCTTTGCAAGTTGACCTCGAGCTGTCCTATGAGTGCATTCTTCTCCTTGATGAAAATAGTTGTGCTTTTACTGTCATCATGTTCATCTAATTCAACTAACTGAAAATCATGCTCTATCTCATGGAGCTCTTCCTCCTGCTACTGGACCTTTGCCTTTACAACTTTTTACTTACCCTTTTGTACTTGCTTTGTCAATGAAGAAGGTAAGGCCCCTCCCACAATCAGTGGGGCAAACACTTGCCTATGCCCTCTCTGATAGGTATGTTCCAAGGTACCTAAACCAACACTTTTGGGCTTGCTGCTCTCACCATGCTCAATATGCTCTTGCTCGGTGCCTTCATCATTGCCAGGTGAATGAATAGGCTCATGAATGGGTGATGATGGAGGTGATGGTGTGGCTGACTCATCAGATGAAGATGAATGATGTATGGACTGAGGTGGAGGAATGGATGTGGATGGATGAGAGGATGAAGGTGCCTCTTGGCCATGCTGAACAGGTGGGACTGTGAAAATCTGTCACTGGGGTTTGATTTTAGAAATGACAGCAAACACCTATGAAACCCTATGTAGATCAACAATGGAGGGAAGGAGTGAATATATTTTGCCACCTACCTCATTTACTGAAGTGTGTGATGACCAATTTCGAAACTTGGTGGCAATGGAGGACGTTCTGGCTTGTTGTTGCTCCTTCCAGGCAAAAACTCGCAGCGACTTGGGCAAAGGCACAACGACTTGGTCAAACGCGCAGTGACCTCTACAAGAGCGCATCACCGTTGTAAATTGCACTGGAATCCCTCGCAAACGCGTAGCGACCTAGTTAAACGCTTCCTCCAACTTGCATATTGGTTTTGAGCCGATGATAGCTCGTTGGAAAGGTCTCTCTCTTGGCTACACAATAGACCTATCAAGCACTGAAAATGATCAATTATAGCCCCTGAAAAATCAATTCTCCCAAGACTGGTCAAAAAGTGTAGAATGAGGGTGCAAAAATAAAGTGTTCTTTTGCAGGAAACTTTTGGAGGTCTTATTCAACTCCAAATTTAGCCCATGATAGCTCATTGGAAATCCATCTCTCTCTAGTTATCATGACTCATCAGGAAAGTCATTTGGACACTCTAGCTAGGAGAAAAATTGATTTTCCTAAAGTTACTCCAGAAGTGCAACAACTCTTTTGTAGAAACTGTATTTTTGACATTTCTCTAAACGGTGACACCTGTGTAAAAAGTGAAGGAGTTTTTTCATCCTTGGCCTATTATGGACAAAAACCTCTCTCACGTTTTCCAAATTCATCTCTGTTTGGTCTGAAACATAGTTTGAAGAAAAATCGTTCCTATGTGTAGCAAATGATTTGTCCCTTGGAATGACTTCTTGAACAATGATGGAGACATGATGTTTATGAGTTGGAATGTCCTCATACTTTCTGAAATGACCTCCCTTATGCCTCCTCTACTTAGACGTTTCTAATTCCATAGCCAACCCTAGCTCAATGGGAGAGGAAATTAGGGTTTAATGTTTGTGGAAAATGATGATTTGGACACCCTTGCGAAAAGACAACTCCCTTTGGCATTCACTTAACCCTTTCAAACTTTACCCTTTCACTTGACTATTTCCTTTGACAAATTGATCTTTTGATGGTCTAGTATCTTTGGAACATTGAGTAAACAACTTGGGATGGTGAAATTATTACATTTGAAAGTCATAAAATTACATAATGAAATAAACATTTCTCTTCACAAATTATCTTCACATGGTGAAGGAATGTTATTTGATCACCCATTACTTGCTGGTCTTATGCGATGAAATGGAACCTTGGCAACCCTAATGACCTAATGAAACCTTGAAAAACCCTAAAAGACCTAATGAGACCTTTGAAGGACTGAATTTTAAGATGACATAATGACCTCATGACTGATACAAATGGCATGATAAAAATAACTTTATGGATGATGTACAATCAACAAGATATGAAACTATGCCAACAAGTAATCACATTTAGGGAAGAGTGATGTTTTGGACTAAGACTACCATCAATGACTAATTTTTTGCATGACCTAGTGGAATGATAAAAATTTTCTGAGTGGGACCCTTAAAATGATATGAAAAGAGCACTTTTGATCACTGATGGTAGGATGCAAATACTGACACTAACACTTGGCAGATGTTCCAGGGTCTAAAGGATGTCTCCTGCTGCACAGGGAGGGCTTATGTCGTCATCTTAGCCCTTACAAATGGTCTACAAGCATTTTCAATCCACTTGAAGACTCATGAGGATGTCTTTGTGCCCCCACACCCACGTGGGAACACCATAGGTTCTTGCTTGGAAAACAAGGGGCCAACCCCTTGTCCACTATGTTTGGAGTCCATTCTCTCATCATGACACACCTTGGACTTCATTTGGCCTTTTCAATTTCCTAACAACTCATTATGTTGATCATCCTGCTCTCTTGAGAGGCTTATCTTTATGTTATTGAGCTATTTGGTGGGCTTGTCACTAAAAGTATTGTTATTTTGCACATTATTTTAAATTAGGCCATTCGAATTCATTAGATATTGTATAAATAGATGAGAGGTGATTCATTCTCTCATCATCGCTTGGATTGGGTTATTATCTTTTGTGATATATTTGCAATACCTTTTGGAGGACGAGTTTGGATGATATGGATGAATTTTAATGTTTGGATATCTCTTTCTTGTCTTGGAGCTTCTCTATTTGCATAATTTGATGTTTGGATATACTCTTTTATACATGTAAGTGCTATTTTCATGCTTATTCTTGTTATTTAGTTTTGTCACATGAATGTTGTTGGGATTTCACTATACAAGTCTGAAATTTATTGCTTTTCTATACGAATTGGTGGAAATTGTGATCTTTTATAGCGTTGCATCATGTCATGGGCCATGTATGAATGGGTGAATGTTTTTACAGATATTTTATGTTAAATACATCTCGAAAAGTCATCATTTATTGGAAATTGAAATATAAATACCTTGAAGTAGTTGCTCTCGTGCCCTAATGCCATGCGAAGTTATTTAAACACCTCCTTGATTGGGTGAACTCTTTCCAAATTGTAAATTCTCCTTGACTCCATCTCTCCCAAAGGACAAGACACTAATCCTCCATAGGTGATCACTTTTAAAGCTTATTTCTCTCACCTCCCCTTCTTTTTCTAGGCCTAACCTCCATAGGTCACTTAGGGCATCACTTTTCTCAAGATTTAACCTTCAAAAGAATTCGATCTCTTGCCCACAACTCCATTGGTATGTCCTATAGAAGCCCTCCAAATTTTATGAAATTCTGACGATGGGATCTTGAGATATCTCAAGCCCTAACTCAAAGATCAATTCTCCCCCTTGGTTTCCCATTAACTAGTAACCTCATTAGAATCATAACATTAAATTATCAAAATGATATTCTTTTTTTGATCCTCTTCCCTTTCCTAATTAGGTCAAGCACATCCTTGTTTGATCAACTCGATACCCTTGACGTAATTGTGGGTCCACTTGGCCTTTTGTGGTCCTGCAACTTGCTGATTCCAATTTCACAAAGATCACATAAAATCCAAGTCTCCACAACGATCCCTAGGTCTAGGAAGCATCTTGGAAAACCACACTCTCATAACCTAGCCCTAAGGATCTTCTTGGCCCTTTGTAGAGAGCCCATCACCTTGCTTCCAAAGCAAACAAGCAGTCCAATTGAGTCTCTCTTGTGAACAGGCCTTAGGAATTACTCCTTATCCTCATATTGACCCGTTCATCTAGTGATTCCCCTTTATACCAAGTCTCGTCCCACAGGGGAAGTCTGTAAAGAGCCGGGAGCTTTAGTTGAGGTGAAAATGGGTTATCGCTCCATTGTTGCCCTTAACCTAGTAGTTTCTCTTTATGATTCCCTCCTAGGACCCCTACTAGTTTTAGTGATAACAAGGTCTACCATTAAAAAATTTGCAACTCACTTCCTTAGGTTGCAACCTCTCAATACTCAACAACAAAGATTGCATAAAATGCTTTCTTGTGATGGATGGAATTGATCTTGGAGGGCTTGTAGACATGATGATAAAGACACCAAAAAGAAAGTTGTTGTCAATTCTTTTCAGAAATAGTCTGCAAAGGTTGTGAAAATTGATGAGCCCCTTATTAACGTGTTATAGGTGGTGGATGGGGAAAAACTGACCATGGCTACATCTATGAGGCTATGGATTAGAAAAAGGAGAAAATACTTGTGGCCTACAATGATAAAATAGGTAAACGTGGGTCGATTTGGGAGATCATTGACAATAGATAAAAGAATCAACTCCATCATCCATTACATACAGTCATATATTTATTGAATCCAAAGTATCGTTATAGAGCTCAACTAGGAGAAGATGAGATTAGGAGGTCAGTGATGGGTTGTACGAGTGCTTGGAGCGCATGGTCCTTGATGAGCCTGAGCACTTGTAAATATATAGAAATATTAGTGTTTTCATTAGAGCCTTATCTGTATTTGGAAAAAACTAGGAAAGATGGCAAGAGATGTGGATCAACTAGGTAAGCAATTCCAATTTGTTTGTTTGTTTATTTTATTATTATTACAATATTTATTTATTTTTTATTTTTAAGTTCAATTGTTTACAATTCAAATTGTAAATACTTATTTTTTTAGCTAACTTTAGAATCTAAATTGTTATACAATGAACTAACTATAGTCTTTGTCTTTATAACACAATGGTGGGAGTCATTTCACAACGTATTTACTCAATTGCAAAAGTTTGTAGTTACAGTCAACCAAACTTGTAGTGATTCGTTTTGTGAGAATAATTGGTTTGTTTTTGAGCAGATTCACATGAAGAAGATAAATTGTTTGGAACAAAAATATTTAAATGATCTTGCCTTTTTGTAGTACAACCTTCAATTAAGGCACAATAAATTGATGAACAAAATGCCTAATCTAGATCCCATTGTGTTGAAGGATATTGATCCAACATTAGAGTGGGTGGAGGAGGCTCAACTAGCTAAGTTTGATCATGATTTCGATGATGCCATGGAGTTAGGGTGGTTGATTCCAACACAAATTTGGTAGTACTAGTGGAACCTGAACTCCACCTTGAATCAAGCAAAGGAAAACAACCAATGGGAAGCACTAATAGCGTAACTCAACCAACTCGTGCTTCTATTAGGTTTAGTTTTTCTATCTCAACTATTACTATTACTACCAAGGTTGTAGAGGAGTCCTTATAGTCTGAGCCAAATGATGTTTATGTAGCTCTTGTTGATGATCCCACGTCTAGTGGTGGTGATGAGTTTGATGAGGAGTGCTCATGTTCGTCATTGATATGTAGACTTGTAGTAGGCCAATGGCCCAATAACTTGTAGCATTATTTTTGGACTTTAGAGGCCATTTAGAGCCTCATTGATTATGCATTTTGTTGTTGATATGTATTGCACTTAGTGCCATTTTGATATATTCACCTTTACTTGGTATATGGATGAACAAACTCTGCATATTTTGTCTTTAATGGTTTGGACATATATATATATTATATATATATATATATATATAGAAACTCCAAAGTCACGTGCAATCCAGATTCAAGAGATTCAGATAGATTTTACTTTTACTCATAGTTCAGAGATCCATAGATCCGGATGATTTGGATATCCTTTTATTCGCTTGTGGTTTGTTGGAAAAACTTGAGAGGGGTGTCAATCAGTGATTCTCTTCAATGAGTTAATTTTAGCTTCAACAAAGCATTAATTATCATTAGCATCGGACAAAAAAATAAATCAACAACACCATTCAACAATGCAAAATATCAATGATCCAAATTTAAATAGGAATGCAACAAATTAAAGATATAACCACAAATACAGAGATGCAATAGAAATAACACTTCCTTTCATTAATATCAAATTATGAAATATGCTTACAAAGAGAATGGAAATGAGACTAGCTTGGGCGATGGTAACTTATCTCTAAAAAAATATGTGGCGGCTACATGCCTCTGAATTGAGTTACAATGAGGATGAAGGGCCTTTTTATTATTGAACAATAAGAGAAAACCCTAAACAACCAAAATCCTAACCCGAGGAGATGTAACACCAAGAGTTTATGGGCCCCGTTGGGGTTAGTTGGGTAGCCAACTTCTGGGGTCGTAACTTAGTCATATTATCTCTGTTTGATGCGCATGATACTTTGTTGGAAAGATCTCTCTGAGGACTACAACTGAAAACTCGATTTCATTGAAATTGCAAAAAAAAACGTTGTTTAGGGCCTCAAAATGACTCCGGAAGTTCAGGACCCGAAAAACTACAAAAAATTGTAAACTATGCTACAATTAAGGAAAATGAAAAACGGAAATGGTGGGGGTCCAAGTGGAATAGGCGGGTGGCCACCAATATCCATCTGGATCAATCAAAGACAATAGAAAAGAGATTTTTAGGTGGAAACTGTTATGGGAGAAAAACCACCAAACGCTTCTTAAGATAGGTCTTAAATTTTTTACATCAAATAAGAAGCTCCAACTTCTAATATTTTCAACATCAACTAAAAGAAGCTCCAACCCCTTCGTTTATAGGCTCCAACTTCTTGATTTACCAATTCCAACTAGAAGGACACCCTAATGCCCTGATTTACTAGCTCCAACTAGAAGGATGCTCCAACACCCTAGTTTTATCAACTCTGAATGAAAGGATGCTTCAACACGCTGCACAAGTTCCAACTTGCCTAGCACCACCGTGCCATCCTAAAGTGTTTTCAGGTTTTAACCTAAAGGAGTCTCAACTCTTTTGGCTTGGACCACCCTACCACCCAACTCAACAAGCCACCACTTGTCCTGAAAGCTCTGATCTTCAATTCACCACAAAATACCACATTTCATATATTTTCAGACTGGATGCACCTGTGCCCAAAATAAAAAAAACAATATGCATTTTGTCGTTTTGCAATATAGACACAAGGTCATCAACATCAATAACAACTTCCTCTACTCAAATATCAAACCCTAGCTTTATAACAACTCAGATGACCTGTCATCAAAACATTCAGCCATATAAATGCTGACAAAACCTTGGTTCAACAATATATCAAACCCTAGCTCTGCCTAATATATCAACACTGTCAAATACTAGATTCACTTTATTTTTCTGCTCAATTAATAGCAACAAATCAATAACTTTTACTGCAACATAAGTCCTCTCGAGTCAGTCCTCTCGAAGCATACTAAACATTTCTTTGTTTTAGCAGTAATATAAACAATCTTTGTAAACAACTCATTCATTTATAAAAAACTAGCAATATATAACAACCAATATACATGGCATCAATTTGCTCTCTGCAACATACTAACTCAGTTAAGGCTCAGTCATACAAATTCACTAGGACAATCTAGTAGCAACCTCTCTTAGTTCTTTTACCATACTCCTCACTTTCTATTTCACATGGAATAGAAATGATAACATGCAAACTATCATTGATAACCTCTCTCATCCCAACAAACATACTCACTAAGAAGGCTTATGTAGTCCAAGGCACATGTCATAATGATCTAGTCAAGTACTATATGATCAATTATCAATAAGTTCAAACCTTCAAACCTTTAATGTTGCATTGAGATAATTTCTATGCAACTTAAAGTTCTGCCTTGATATGGTCTCAAATTTAGTCAAGTATCAACCCTTGAGATGCTTCTAATAGTTGTGCACTATGGACCTGTATTATATCTATTGTCAATGTTATCTCTGATTGATCAAGACCAAAGTTAGTTGTACTGTTGATGCCTTATTTCTCTGCTATAGATTAAGTATATTGACCCAGAGGACAACATTGGTTTACATTAGATCTCTGTTAAGTATGCTTCAAATATTATGTTCATAACTTCTTCTCAATTTAATTAGTCTATCTTTCTCAACCAACCTATACCAACACACCTTTGGCAAAGACTAATGACGCATCACAGTAAATAGCCCATTAAAATGCTTAGAATATTATCCTTAGTTTCACTTATTTGTATCCTTACTACAAGAGTCAATCACATACAATATCTTATACAAATATGCCAATGATCAACTTGGACCTAACCTCAAAAAGATCCAAAAATTACCTCAAGGTCGAGCCACAGAAGGTGGCCTCACGTCGGGGAAAATTAGGTTACAAACTTCAAGGAAAGTATATAGGTCAAGCTTAGAAAATAAATTCTCACAGACTGACCTTAGAGGTTCGAGCTAGGGCATATCTAGGTCTATCTCAAATCAGTCATTAGCTCAGAGATGCCATAAGAATAAGGGCTACTGTCTTAGACGAAAACTGTCACAGGTTCGCAAGCTTGTCCATACTTGTGCCATAGTTAATTTCTGTTTGCAATGAACGTTTGACGAATGCACTGAAACCCAAGGAGGTTGTCTTGGCTAATCAACCATAAAAATGCCAAGTTTAAGCCTTAATCTGACGCAAAGCAATAGGTCTGAATGCCCAATTCATGACAATCTTGATTCGACAAAAGGCCGACGAAGAATTCTCATACATATGCTTCAGGATCCATGAATAATCATAATGTCGAGATTAATCCACATTAATCTTCGGTGTTATGGGCTTGAAGGGCCAAAAATATTCTAGGTATAGGCTAGTAATTATCACAAAATCTCCAACAAAATATCTTCAAAAATTGACCCAAAAATTCAACCTCCTTAGTGTTTGCAAGACTAATCAAGGCCACAAAACTTCATAAATGATTAGATGTTGAATTGTTGCACATTTGTGGAAGATATGAGCCACCATTTATAGTGATGAAGAGGGGTTTCAAATGGAGCCGACTGGATTAAAAGGAGGGAAGCCAACTTGTTCTCTTAGAGAAAAAAATCAAATTTGAAATGAAATTTTGGAGCCAAAAACCCCCAGTGATTTATGCCAAATTTAATTCAATTATTTGATCCTTAATAAAATCCCTTTTTGACTTGACAAGGACAAACCCATTTAATTTATTTTTCTTGAAGGAGAAAAATCTTGTAGCATCTCCTTTGGGGTTCCATCACCATTGAATGGGGCTTCAATCTTTGAACAACCATATTTCCTCAACCGTAAGGAGTAATTAGGCATGCCACAGACTGTTAGAATCGACACAATGAGGAGAATCAAGAGAAGATGGTCTTGAGAGCAAGTTCATTATTATTCCCACCAAAAACCTCATGAAACGTGGGGCATCATGACCACAATGTAGGGGCTTGCTATCTTCTAAGACTTCTTATCCATTTTAGCTTCCAACTAATGCAATCCATGACGAATATTAAGATCCTTCAAGGACTGATGTTGACATCAATAACAACACCATTCAACATTGTTCACATTACTTTTTACCTAGATTTGTTGATCCATATATCTTTTAATCTTGTTACTTCCTTTCAATTCAGATATACAATTGATATTGATACCTTCTTTAACTTGGATATCTCTTATGTCAGTATATTTTCTTTAATCCAAATTATCCAATTACATCTGGGATCCGATTGGTGACTCGTCATTTAAGGTTTTGTTACAATTGGATACCTTTACTAGTCTTGATTGACGACAAATCACAATGAACACTTTTACGTCTTCATCAACTAATGAAGTTTTAGAAAAGTGGGAAATTTGGTTATTCAAGGATCCGACTTAAACTTGTGTTTAGCCATCTTTTACAACCTAGATGGTTGGAGGTTGAATTTCACTTTTTGGGAAAATAACCCAAATGTGTTATGCAAGCTTCAATTTAAATCGATGGCTGGGAATTGGAAATTTGATATGTGATTTCCTAAGATTTGAGCCTGACTCAGAACCAAGATTGGTTCAACCTGCAACAATCAATCGTTCCCGCGATAGATAAAAAGGACGATTTATCTCTACGCTTAATCATAACATGACTTCAACCACACAGAGGAAAACATAAATATACACTCTGATTCACATAGTGACTATACTCCCGAATCATTCAATTTCATGGAAATATCTTTCCATAACACTCTCATTCAAATCAACAACCTCAATCTGTTTTGCAAATTTATCCAACATATTCTTAATCTGGCTAGGTCTATCCCTTTACATAGTGACTAAATGACACTCATATATATATATATATATCACAATTTAAATAAAATTAAGGAAACCAACTTTGGTAAATGGGTTTTGACCTGGGAAGGACAAACATGTTTTTCATGGTAGATGCTCCTACATCACCAGTTCATTGAGATATGACCAGTCTAAGTTTTTTGGTTTCGATTGAATAATTGGTTTGATAGGTGGGTTAGTTTAGTTTCCGGTTCCATTTTTTTAAAACTATGCTTGAAAGCAACAAAAGGGGTATTAAATTTGGAAGTAGCCAGGTGTCGATTTTTTTGAGATCTATAGAGGGAAGTCATATCTTTAAAAGCAACTAAGATGTTGATTGTGTAAAAACAATATTGCTGCTAAAACTCTAAACGTTGTAGAGGGGCTCTAAAGATATACACATAGCAAGAAAATTGACAATATATTTAACAATGTTACAATACTTCTTGATTCCCAAAATGTTATAGAAGGCTATTGATTGGTTTTCATAGTTCTCATTTGCACAAACATTGTGCAATGAGAAACATAACATTTATTGTAGTAGCTCCATATACACATTACATTGCACCATTAGATCCCTAAGAATTTACATCATGTGGTGTATATGTGTGATTATACAACCATAAACACTGCATTGCTCAATTTTTATTGCTTTCCCGCATCTTGTGATATCAAATCTCTGACGTCATATTTCTTCTCATACTTCATCTCTTTTTATACACCTTGTTGATCCCTTGTTACCATGCAACAAATAATAAAATTAATAGGTGATATAATCCTTGCATCTAGTCTTGAGGTAAGTGAAAGAAGGTAAGTGATGGGACACACCATTGGAGCTCAAAATTTATGGCAAGCTGATTCAAAATTAACACATATAAGGTACTTGCCCGCATTTTGAAGACTTGTGCCAAAGTTGATAGAGGCATATTAGTGCATGCTTTAAAACAATACCATTGGAGTTTGCAAAATAAATGTGTGTGTGCATGGTTATTACTCCCTAAAATTCATCTTTATATCTAAGTTGTGGGAGTACATGGAGATGGGGACATCAACAAGATGTAGATGAGGGTGCATGGAGGCATCTAGGTACTTAACATAAAATTTTATAGTTATGAAAATAAATACAAATTAAAATTTATGTGAATAAGAAAAACTTGAAACGTGGAACAAATTGTTAATTCAACAATGATGTGGAAATTCAAATGAAGAGTATTGCAAATGAGAACATGAAGATATGAAACTGAAATTGAACAATGAGATATATGGGAATCTAATGAAAGTTGTAAATCTTGGATTTGCAACTCGAATTCTCTATCACTAGCTACCACTAACAAGTCCTTGCACAAAATTTTATGTTTTAGAATAACTTCCTAGATAGATTCATATAGTACATCAAAAGGCACGGACAATGCAAATTAGAGCTTAAATTCTATCACTAGGCACGATGGAAGTGGATCATACATTAAAAGGTGAGAGTACTAGGCATGAGATTAGAGCATTCAAATTACAAGAGTGTGTCCCATGAGTTTGATTAGGGGTACCTTATTACACTAGTGATATGGGGCATGTCTTGCGATGGGTAGATGCCTCTCCAAGAAAAAGGACACATCCCTTGGGATGGGTAGGTGTGTTTCCTGAACAAGGAGATCTAGGAATATGTCTCCAAGGGTCTAGGAAGATGATGCTATGCTTTTGGACATGAAGAAGGCATTATAAGGTTAAAAAAAGTTTTGAAATAAAAAATCGGTCTCAATACAAGAAAATGCGTTAGTAAATCAACTTTAAAATAACAATAAGATTTAAGATGATGAAGTCAACCATAAGATTAAATAGCTTGGGAAGGAAAGGAAGGAAACATATTTTTAATTGTATTTTCAACTTAACTGCTTGTTGGTTTATTGAAGTTGTAAGTGTCGGCACTTGTTAGATGTAGAATTTCCATATTTGATATTTTTCTAAGGAATTTTTTTTTTCTACAACCAACAAGTGTATAGACTTGAAATTTGAGTAAACCTATAAGGAGATCGGTGAAATGTACCGTTGTTATTCTTATTATTACCAAAATCAATGTTTCTTTTAAAAATTCGACTCTTATTTTATTATTTTCTTTGAGATGCGAATTTTAGACCTAACAATTTCTCTAATGAATTATATAATAGGTTTTGCTTGATGACCAAGGGAGGAAAAATGTGAAATTATTGTGGCTTGGCAAACTCTATTTTTTTCATGAATTTCATTGATCTTATGACTAGATAAATCCAATTATGACATTTAAACCTAAATTGTGTTAGTATACATTGAAATTTTGGTTGGATTGTTAAATTTAGGACAATGTTCATGATTGGGTAAGAAGAGGCCCATTTGAGAGGCACTGCCCAACAACGTTGCCCTTTCACATCAACAACATGGAAATTTGTTTATTTAAGTGTTGCAAGATATATGTTGGAAGGAGATAGTCAAAGAACTAAATTCCCTTGATATCAACTAATATTTGAGGTTTTATGGTACCTCTCATTAAATAGAACATGAATGCCTTTGGGCTAATCGACCAAGGACTTGAGAGGGTGTTGGTGCTAGTGTATATTACCATAAGTAGATAGATAAAAAAAAGTCACAAAAGAAGGCAAGCCTCAAGGGACTCAACGTAATTAGAGGTATCAAGGTATGTGTCATAGATCCTGAAGTGATCATGGATTTCGATGTAGTACAAAGATATCTAGGCATGTACACAAATCCCAATTAACATGAAATGTTAGTCATGTCAAAATTGCAAATAACATTAGGTATCATCTTCTAACTTCATAATAACATAGAACTTATACCTTGATAACTTATATATCAAGAATATTTTCTTGATATCTGTATTCATAATCATCAAAAGTGAGTGAGCTTAGAAAATGTAGGAAGCATCTTTAATGAAAATTTCCATGGAAAACCATAGATCTCATTTGTGGAACTATGGTCTATGATAAGAATTGAAAGTGTATAAAAAAGTAAATGCAATATATATACATATACATATATATGTTCTTCCTTTTTTTATATAGACACGATTAAATCAAATGCAACTAAGGATACATGCAATCAAACAATAAATGGAAGCAACAAGCAAGAAAGGACAAGCATGATGCATGAAAGGAAGCACACAAATGACCTACTACCTTACAAAATCTTATTCATCCTGCACCATGCTAATGCTAAAAAACAAGTGTAGATTACAATTAAAGCTCAAGATGTTGTAGGTTAATTGCAAAGGACAACTCCCCTTCAAGGCTAGTTAGGTAGAAATAATTAATTTTAACTATTCTTTCAGTGTTATAGGGACAAAACCAAAGACCATCAAACTTCTTATGCATACCAAACTTTTCGTTTCTTTTATCTCATGTGAGTATGTGATTCCCCTCTTAAAAGTATCTTTATCTTCCTTTATGATCAAATATTCATTTTGATTACTTATCACTTGGTCAAAAACATTTTGTTGAGATTCATCTAGCTCTACAAATTGATCAATTCTTGCTTGCAAAGCTTCCTTATCTACTGTGAGAATGTTGCATAATATGAAATATATGAATATATAGGTTTATAGGAAAATTTGCTTCCATCCCATATACTAACTCAAATGGGATTTTCCAAGTGTTAGTCATGACATGGTCTATCTATAGATACTTAATTTTTCTATCCCAATTATATTATTTTTTATCCACAATCTTAATGATATTCATTACATTCAACCAATCCATTTCCTTATGGGTAGTAATTAAAAGAATCAAACAACACAATTTTAAACTTTGAGCAAAAGTTGCTAGAGATAGAAAACTAAAAGTCTTTGCATTAAAAATAGTTATTTTGGTTAGGGAACCAAACCTTTTGATTATTTCATCTTTAAGGGAACTCATAAAAACTTCTTCAGTTGCCTTCATTATAGGTATAGCCTCCAACCACATTGTGAAATACTCTGTAGCAATCAAAACCCATTGACATGTTGAGAAATCTAGGGGGTAACAAATTAAGTGATTTCTCTTACTTTGATCATTGCTTGTGATGTATTTTACTTAACTTAATTAGCTTCTTATTTCAATTGATTATGTTTAGTGTTCTTTTCATAAAACAACTACCAAACCATAAATCACAACAAGACAAGAGGACACATGATATAGGGGATCAACTAGGGCCAAAACCTCTCCAACTGAGAGGAAAACACACAAGAATTATTCTCTTCTTATAGAACTTTAGTTGAATAATTCCAAGACCTATGACCCTTGAGGAAGACCCTCCAAGCCCAATTCAAATCTTTCATTCTTGACAAGCTTTCCTTCTAGTAATTCCTCGACAACTTTTGCAATTTCGACCTCCAACAAATTCTTTTGCAACTTCGACCTCCCAAAAGATTCTTTTGCAAATTTAAGCCTCCAACAGTTTCTTCTACAGACATCCTAGCCCTAGTACGAGTGGAAGAGATGATGTTTTCCTTCTCTTTTCACCTTCACTTGTATATATTCTTTCTTCTTGACAACTCAGCTTGCAAGATAAACTTCCTTTGACACAAAACTCAACCCTCTTGAAGTAACTTGCCATTTTGTACTTGTTGCTGCAGTATGATGCCCTAATATTCACATGCATGGACGAATATAGCCCAAACACAGTCCAAAAAGTGCTTCACTCTTCATTCCTTTCCTTCGCTAGGTATTAGGCTTCTTATTCTAGCTTGATTTAACTTCTTGATGCTTGAGTAAGTGAGTATCCCAAGTGAGGTCAAAGTCTCCTTTATATAGGTCTTCTACTAGTTCGAATTGCTTCTTTTAGGCTGACTTGTCCATTTGTGTAGGTCAACTTGATCATTGCATCATGAAGAGGCATTGTTCTGTCTTTTGACTCTACTTTGACTCAAATAAATTCTTTTTTTTTGAAATATGTAATATGCCCAAATGTGTCTTCTAGATGATAACGACTCAATTGACTTGTAGACTCAATGACAAGCCCTAAAAGCACTCAATGGGTGCTTGAACTATAAAATAAATATCCCTTGAGCATGAAACCCATGCCTCAAGAAAAAAATAATAAATTTGTTTTATCTTTACATAAAATACATAAAATCATGATTACATATGTCATTATGAAGGCTGAACCTAGTTACATATTTCAACACTCCCTCTTAACTAGGGAGGTATTCATATCCATACAAGGTACTTGGAAATTATCAATTTGAATAATTATCATAAGAAGACTCAGATTGGTAAGCTATATCTTTACATCATATCAACCAACATTGTCACATAGTAAGGCCTTGAATAACAAATCTCTCTCTCCACAAGATTATAGTAGCGAGACAAATGACTGAAAAACACCATCATCACTGCCTCTCAAGGCACATACCCACCCGGCTAAGGGTATGTCCTTCTAGGACAATTCCTATCTTCGAATAACACATCCTCAAGGAATTTTCTCTTCGACTACTCTTATCTTGGGTCCCCTACCTCATCCTCAAAGAGTATCAAATGACATATGTTTTACCCAATCCTCCATTCTTTCTTCATGAAGTGAAGATAAGAATGATGTGTCTATCTCTCCCTCTAAACTTAGGGAAGACATGCTCATTCCTATAAGGAATTTACCCGAGCTCCCTCTTATCTGGGGAGTTATCCAATCTCCCTCTTACTTAGGGACTTGTTTCCAACAATGTTTTTCTCTTTGGTGGAGATCACGGTACTATCATGATCTGAAAACTTGAGAGCAAATAAAAGTTGCAATAAATTCCTTTTAGTTGACCATAAGGGCTTGTAAAATTAAGTTACAATTTGTCACATAAACATGTAAATATCAACATATACTTGTAAATTAAAATGGATATAAAAAAACTTGATCAAACCATGAATAAGAAAAACATGAAGCATCAAGGTTGATAATGGAGTTCAACCCCTCCATTGGGCTATGTCTTTGGATTCGCCTCCACAAGTCGAATCGTTTTTATTGTCTTTCTTCAATGAGGAATGCGTACAATTCTCTAATTAAAAGGGTGGCCAAACCTAGAGATGTTTTCTACTACCAAAAAGACTTCAAGCTTGTCTATACAAATAATTCCTCAAATAGACCTCTTGAGCTCTCCAAGATCTCAAAATATTTCTCAACATGAAGCTCTCAAAACTTCTCAGAAATATATCAAGCTGTCTCTAAAGTCTCTTAAAATCAAGTGCCTCTCATAAGAGAATTTATAACTTTTTGGGATCCATAAACAAAGGAGATAATATCTCCTTAGATCCACATATCTAAGAGAGAATAACTCTCTTGATCCATAAAAAGACTAACTCATCCACATTTTTAAGGGAAACAGTCCCATGAAACTCTCAATTTCCCTTGAGCTTAGGAAAACGGTTTGTGAGGTGGATTCTCACATTTAATCATTTTATTTTTACAATTTAAATGAAAAATACATGAGCACATTTAACATTATATTCTCATGAAATTTTAAATAATTCCACCTCTACCAATATTCCCTTGAACTTTCCTTTGGCTTGGTACTCTTTGGAAACAGGCTACAAGATCCTCCTAGATCATATAAACTGCTTATCGGGCTCCTCCTTTCGATGTCATGAAATACATCTTCTTCATTAGGGAGCCTTCATCTTTTGTAGGGAATCAACCATCCAACACTTTCACGAACCATATCAGTCATGTCACCCTTCTCTTCATTGGAAAGTGATCTTATAGTCCACATTTGGCTTTTATTCATATTGCTACCTCTTCCAAGTCATGTTTCCTTGAGGATCTTCCATCCAACCACATAAGTGGTAGTTCTAAGTGACATGTACAAATTTATTTTCGTAACCTTGTATCAACCCATCCAAATGTTGTTCAAAAATAAAAATGAACTTCAAATCAAAGTTACCTTTTGTGATGGCCTTTCATCATGACATATGCTTGCTTGAAACATCAACATCTTGTACATTCATAAACACATCTCCAAGACATTCAATTTAAGGGGTATCCTTTCTTTATAGACCTTATAAGGGTCTTATTTTCTATGGAGATGTCATGATAAATTTTTCTAGTCATCGGATGTTTATTTCCTTTTTCGTATGTGATCATAGTTGCCTCTTTCATGATATCTTCTTTCCCTCTTCACATATTTCTCCCCAAGAACTTCCATCCATGGTTCCTTCATTTTTGTCAACTACCTCATATTCCATATGAGGAAATATTATGTTGATTTCATCTTGTCAATATGTAAACCATGCCTTCATGCATAATTTCAAAGGAAGAGATCTCTTTTCTTTGATCATGCTTATGAGGTAGAGAATTTACCCATGTTGTCTGCAACTATATGATGACATGACTTAATCTATCAAATGCATACATACCTATTTTCTTCTTTTGGTCATCTAGACTTCCTTTAGAAGCTTCCTTTCCTTGAAATTACTTCACCCATGTTGCACTCCTACGTTATCATACTATAATCCTTCTAAATAAAGAATTTGACACAAGGTGGAATGTAGACCATCAACAAGACACTCTATTTTGCCAAGATAGGTGAATCTTCTAATAAAGATTGCAACGAAGGATATTAATTATCCTTATTCTGCAAATGCTCCTTTTTAATCATGATGATGTATGATGATATATTTTTACCATGCTAGATGAATTTCTTCTAACCATGTATGCTCCTCATGCTTTTAGTGCAGTTACCAAGAGCTACTTCCTTTCTATGATGACTGCTACATTCATGTAGACTTCTATTTATGTCATGAGCTCTTGCTTCAATTGGATGCTTCCAATATGATGCCGTTTCCTAATATGATGCATCCTATCATACTTAAAATGCTTATTATCATGATAGCTATTGTTTACAAAACTAAAGAGAGCTAAGAGAAGGAGATTATCTTTGTCATTGTAGAGATCTTTCAATTCCTCCTTGTATTTCCTCTTTTCAGGTTCTTCGACGCCTTCGGTGATATGTGATTTGTTGGGTGTAGTATATGGTATATTAATGTACCAACATTTAATTTTCAATCCTGGGTCCGTGGAATTCGAGATGCAACACTGGAAATGCTAGAGAGAGACTTCAACAACTTGCAAAACAAAACCCTAATTTGTATAGAAATTGTTCACTCCTTGAGTTCATGCATCTTGCTCTAATCTTTCACTCAAAACCAATATTTAGAAACAAAACCCTAGCTATTGCAAGCACTCATCTTGCAGTTACCACCAATAGAAAACAAACCCTACTTAAGAAGCAAATCCTCATTGATAATTGAAATGTGATTTTTTATAATTGAAAAGAAAACCTTATATTTTGGCAAATAAAGAACAAAAGCCTAACTAAAGAGAAAATCCTTAATGTTTGGCAATCAAGGAGAAAACAATAGCTACTAATTTACTGGAATCTTGAGCATTTACTTAAGAAAATGTAAAGACTGACTCAATGGACCAAAGAACATGACATTTGAATTCTAGAAAATCAATTCACTATCAAAGTAAAATTAACCTTTTAACTCACAATACAAAACTCCAAAGAAATAAGCAAGTCTATTATGACTCTACACTTGAAAACTATTCTCTGTGACAAATTTGGATATGCATAAAAGCAAAGATTTTAGATATGTCAACCTAGACACAAGTGTAAGTAGTGTGCTAATTCATACAAACCTATTATGTTATGTGAAATGAACTAACTCAGATCTGAACACTCATTGTAGAAGCCTATGTTCATCAATAAAGCCAAGCCCAATTAAATTATGAAAATATTTATGGGGATTTTGCTTGTTACTATAAACCATGATACCCAAACCAAAGAAAAGGTTGTTGTCACAACAAAGCATGCTCATTGAATCTTTTTTGTAGGTATAGTAATTGTGTATGCAAGTTTACTACATACAATCTCATTTCAAATCAAAGTTTAAAATAAGCTTAGGATCTTCTACCCTTGACAAATGTCTTCCCATGGTTACAAAGTCCAACAAATAGAAAAATGTTTTCACAAATATTGTACATCTTAAGATTTAAATTGTCACATTGAGATCTTCAATTGAGTTTATAGGACAAGTGCCTCCAGATTAGGTTTGTATGGCTTATAGAGCTTTGCTTCTCTTTTTTAATTCCATTTTAAAATAGTTTTGAATATTGAAAATTTTGAGCATGATTTTTACAACAAACAAAGCAATGCAATATGGTGGGACTTTGCTAGTATACAATGCACAAACCCTTAATATGCTCTACTCCCATTTGAAAGAATTGAAAGATCCTCATAGTTTTGACAAACTACAGATTGAAAGTTAAATGCATTCCACTGGTTTAACCTCAAGATTTATGTCCTCTCTTTAATATACTAACTTGAATGGGATTTTCCAAGTGTTAGTCATGATATGGTCTATCTATAGATACTTGATTTGGCTATCCCAATTATTTTACTTTTTATCCACAATCTTAATGATATTCATTAGATTCAACGAATTCATTTCCCTATGGGTGGTAATTAAATGAATCAAACAACACAATTTTATACTTTGAGAAAAAATTGCTAGAGATAGAAAACTAAAAGCCTTCGCATTATAAATAGTTATTTTGGTTAGGGAATCGTTACACAATATTTTTTCATGCCTCCTGCACTTCCCTGTGACATACCCGAAGTGCCCGAAACATGACCATCATAGAGTATAATCATCCATGTATACAACTAAGATCCCTCCTAAGACTTTGTTTGGAAAATGTCTTGAGATTTCCCTGAAGAAATAACTCTTAAACCCTAATTTGAGCACCATTGCTATTATGAGGCTTAAAACCGTGATGGTCGCATGTTGCAATATGCCAGACCCGCGATGACATCGCTCTGTTTGCTCATATACCCGCGATGATCCCAAAAATGTAATTTTACCAAAGGAGATGAGAATCTTCTAGAGCGTCGAGCTGGAGGTGGTTTCACATAGATGAGGTCGAATCCTCCTAACTTGACCTCTATGTATTATCCCTATGAGCTACCGTCTTGAGATGTCGGCCTAATCCTGTCTTTGGAGAAGTCCTAACTCCCTTTCCCGGTCTATAAATTCATCCTCTCCCATTCCCAAATGGTTGGTCAGGTTAGAGGTTGGGCTAGTCTATGTCCATTTGTACCCCTATGTTGAGCTTGTGCTTAGAGGCTATTCATTAGACTTGGAGAAGGAGTGTTTGGAGAGTTTCTTGGCTTGGACTTAGATTACCACTCAAGGATAGCCTTTCAACATCAAGGCTATGGTTGTAAGCTTCCCTTTATTCATTTCATAATATACAACTGCTAGTTCATCTTCCCAAAATACATATGTTCATTTATGTGTTAGCTTGGCATTCCTTGATCATCTAAGTAGGTTATTATTGGATTTTCTATTGGTTTTGGCATGCTTTGTTGTCTCTTGATCACTTGGGCAAGTACATAAGTGCTGAGAGAAACAAGAACAAGTCTGTGACACAAGCGATTTGAGGCTCTCAACAAAGAAAATCGGATTAGCACTAGAACGAGGTGGGCCATCTCTTTCGTTATGCTTTTCAATTATAACCTAGGAAGATGTCTAGTTGATTGTCACTTCAGTTGCTAGACCCACTCATTGGGCTAGGGGGATCATCTCTGTCCACAAAGAGGATTAACCTTGTCAACAAAATGGCAACTCCACTAGGGAGCCTATGACCCTTTCCATCTAATTCTTCACCCTGATATTTTGACTAGTTTGACTAACCATTGACTTTTCAGCCTGTCTACATCAGTCTGGGTGTATACCATCACTGATTACTGCTTTAGAGTGCTAAGTCTGGATTGTTTCTTGGAATATTTTTAGTTTTTTCCCATATTCCTCACCCATCGTGGGTTTACCCTTAACAGTCGCGATGGCATCATGGTTTTTACCTTTACAGTCACGATGATCGCGGTTTTTAACTTTACAGTCGTGATGAAAAACTTTTTCTTCATTTTTTGGTTGCGCTAAAATCATCACTACTTTTACTATACAAAGTAGTGCTTCCATCGCGGGTTTGCCTATGCAAAGTAGCGATAATTGCGGGTTTGGGTATATAAAGTAGCGATGATCCTTGAATGTGAGAATTCTTGAGGTTTCTTCCTAAGAATCCAGTGTGTCTTGGTCCCTAAGGTCTTTTTCCATCATGTATGCTTGGATTTGTCAATGTTTTGATTGATTGCCTTCATTAATTTGAAAAAATTGTCTCGTTGGCTTTGAAGTGAAATCTGATTGAGTTCTAAGGTTTCTAGTCAATTGGTCATCACTTGCTTCTTGTTGGTGTAGTTGAGATACTTATTTTTCTGAATGATTGAATGTTGTTTTCTATATAAATCATTGAAAACATCGTTTTGCATCTTTTTTAGCTTGTATTTCTAAATTTACTTTTCGTGAAATGCATTAGATTAATTGCATTGAAAAGTTATTTTTTGAGATTCATCATTGAAAATAGATCACATTTTTCAGTGATTAAAAGCTAAAAACCATATTAGGTGCATCAAGTCATTCAAAATGGAAAGAAAAGCATAATTAATCTAAGTGCATCTTTGTAAAGTAAAACCATTTTACTTTCCAAAAAGTTGCATTTAGGATAGTGAAAAGTGGAAATCATTTTTTTACTTTTGGCATGCATTTAGTGAAATGAAAGATTAGATTTTGTTTTCACATTTTGCATTTGGAAGACGACAATGAAAGTTAGTGGAAGGCATTTTTCATGATGCATTTTGTTTGATGCGTTATTGATTGAAATTTATTCCCTCGGTTAGTCTAGCTTTCATTGAAGCGAAAGTTTTCCTTTTCTCATATAGTTGCACCATAGGTGTTTAGGTGACATCGTTTTGAGCCTCAAAACCGAAACTTAATTGAAGAGAAACATTAAAATCTATCAATTAATCTAAGGAGCATTTGAAACATTAACACTTCATACTTAGTGGTCTAGGCTAGAGACGTGTTCCGACGTATTTAAAACTTAGCAGTTGTCATTTGCTTCGACATTAGACAACGGTAGCATGGACTTGTGCTCCCTGTCCCGTTGCGTACATAAAGGGATACCCTCATAGGTTGCAAACCTTTATCCATAGGAATCCGAGTCTGCCACCCTGTAAACGTGATAAATCAAACACATCATTTGGGGAGATTGCTTGCACGTACGTGAAGTCCTTGGTAAATTTATTTGTTGAGGTGTATATTGTAGTTCACAGTTACTTGGTACTCCTTTTCCATAGAGTTACCTGAGTGGTCATTTCGATATTTTCTGACTCTTTATATTTGAAAAGATCATTGAGCACTTGTCCTTTCAAGCTCGCTAAACCAACGAAAGTGACTAGAGTCATCTTTTCGTCATTTTATCGAATCTTAAAACATGAAAAGGCAAAGTTTTTGTTTCAAATTCTAATGAATTAATTGATTGTCGAACACCATCCTTCCTATGGAAATACTCCTTAGTAGATCTTAGGTTGATACCAATGGCAACATTTCCAGAGTCTACCGTCAAGGAAACCCCTCTGATGGGAATACTAGTCCTTTCCTTCTTTCGAAAATGCTGGTGCTCCCTATATGGAAATGTTGTCCCTTATTGGATTTATCATTGGTCTGCCAGTTTGGTTATTTTCAACCTCGGTGGTCTCGAGTGTCCAAACTAATTTTCAACGAAGTTCTCCTTATTGAATTTTCTAAGTCTATCCCTTAGAAAATTAATCTGTATTCTGCTAATTTATTTCTTCTACTTGTAAATTCTGAACAAATTATTTAATACATTTAAATACCAAAATAAACACAATACAGTCACAACATCTATAGATCATCAACTGAAAGAAAACAAGCACACAAGTGACACCGTTGTTTTTGGACAAATGTCCTTGGAAAAACCCAATGGGGGAAAAACTGCAACTATTTTGAGGGTTTATTAGTATGTTGTATGTCCTTGAGTAAAACTAGGTGCCTAATCGGCTCACCTGATAGATAAAAATACATGGTAGCAATACCTCTATATTCGGAAACAGGTATTCAAAAAACTTGTCCCACGAAACCCTCTCAGACACAATTGAAGCTCAACGTTGGCCCTTCTAGCATCTGCGTCAGCCTCTTGCTGACTTGTGTTAGCCCCAAGACCCTCTGTGTCAGCCCTTTGAGGCACTGTACAGCATCTGGGACCCTCTACGTCACTCCAGCAGCCTCTGCGTGGATGATGCAATCCCTCTGCCTCTGTGTTGTCTTTGTTGGGCTCTGCATGGGCTAAACTGGCTGCTGCTCTTGCTCTCCCTGCTTCTGCAATGGTCTCTCAGTATTGTCTCTGCCTATCTACCCAGTACTCATTACCCCTCGTTGCTGATCACTGATTCACTTTTGCTAAGCAACCCGGCTCTAGTAAAATGAATGACTGATCACTCTAGTGTGTTCTCCAACTGACCCTCAAGCCTCTTCTTATACTTTTCTTGTTGGTCCTTCAACGACTGAGATTACATCTATAATCAACGACTAAGATTAGATTTGACTTGATCCATGTCATTTGGAACCTTCTAACCTAGTTTTATATTAATACCCATTAATATTTTATTTTTCTCAAGTTTAGACTTAGGAACTCCATTAAAAATATTAATTATTTTAATATCTCCTTAACCATGTAGAATCTTCCCAAACCATTTATGGGTCTTGGAGACCTCATGTGCTTTAGCCTCTCCACCAATTTTCATGGATAGAGATTATATCCAAAATCAACACTCCATCTTAGGGAGGACTGTGCTCTAGTAATACTCCACACTGAGCATCACTTTGATTATATGGCACCGGTACTTGTGTTGATGCTAGGCCTCCCCACCCAACATCTTATGCATTGCTGCATCCTATACTACTACCCATGGCTCTGCCACTGCCACTGCTGCATCCGTACGACAACTCCCTCTGCATCTGTGTTGCTACTGGTCCTTTCTCCCAACACTGCATCTGCACTTCACCCCCCTCTTTTTTTGATGCTTCATTGTGCTACTGCTAACTGCTACTGCATTACAACTCAGTTACTAAGAAGTAATTAACTGACTCACTCAACTATTAACATCCCCGTCAGGCTAGAAACACTACCGATGCTGAAGCTCTCTTTGTCATTATCAAGTGCTCCCTCTACTGCCTCTGCATTGCTGCAACAACTCCCTGCTTATCGCACTGCTGCAAACCTCCTCTGTGCCTCTTGCACTACTGCAGCTTTCTAGCTCTGCGTTACCCAGGACTATTGCACTGTAGAACTCTCTTCCGCTTCATCCACATCCGTCTCTACTTACATACGCTAGTCCTGCTACTCCTCTTCGGGGCTCCTGTAGAAAGGTATAATCCAAGAGGTTGGGTACCTCAAGGATCTTGCCCCTCATCGCCTGTAGTCCTCCTGACTACAACTTGATTTCTCCCCACTTCTTCTCAAGTGTCACATGAGCACTAATGGCATAATCGTCATCCTTCTCAACTTCTTTCTCCACCTTCGTTGACAATTCCTTAGACTCAGAAGCCTCTCCTCATACATTGGTTCGCATAGTGACCCAGTTCCCCATAGTGGAAGCACTTGACCTTGGAGAGATCCTTCTTCTTCCTCTTCTCCTGCTTTCCTTTAGATGCCAGAGTCATATCCTCTTCCTCTTCCTTCTTGATCATGACCCCTTTGTTGCTACTTCCAGTCTTGGTCAGTCGTCTGATCTCTTCTTGACGAAGAGCCACCCATAATTCTTCCCAATCTGGAAGACTTGCCCTGCCCAGTATGCTTTGCACAAATGTCTCCCACTCCTCGGAGACTGCGTTAAGTGCAGTCCTTACCATCAACTCTTGATCTAGCGTCGCTCCTATGGAAGTCAGTTGGTCACAAATCTCCTTCAACAGACCGAGGAAGACATCTATCTGGTCTCTCTTCTGCATCTGGTATGACCTTAGCTGATTCTACATGAGCATCTTCCTCTACACGGAAGTATGCTGGTACAGTGTCTTCAAAGTGTCCCACATCTCCTTTGCCATTTCCTTCTCGGCAATATGTGGAACCACATGATCCTTAACCCCATCAAGGATGATACACTTTTCCTTAGCCATTTCCTCCTCGTACCTTTCATTAGCTATCGGGTCAATTGGGATAGTTATCACTCTCAAGGCGAAGCCCTTGATATGATGTTTGTCTAGAATGGACAAGATCCTGGCTTTCCAGACCACAAAGTTGGATGCTCCCACCAGCCTATCCTGATCTCTTAGCCCATTCACGGCCATCTCACTGCTCTTCTTTGTCGACTCCTCCAAGCCTCTCTACTTCCTACCTGGAAGTTCTCGGTTCAACTCCTACTGAGTCTCTCTACTTCCCGTCTGGAAGTTCTCGATTCGACTCTTGTTGAGTCTTGCTACTTCCTACCTGGAAGTTCTTGGTTCGACTCCTTATGAGTCTTTATACTTCCTGTTTGGAAGTTCTCTTCTAGACTCCCTCTGAGTACCGATTTCCCTCTTGGAAATCCTTCTGCCAACTGTCAAGTTGCCCCACTCTAATTGTTTATGCAACTCCAACATTGATTCAGATTCCTTGGCTAGAAATCCGCTTCGAAAACAACTTCCTCTACCTTGGTCTTGCCCTGTTAGGTACTGTTCTAACAACAATACCCCACCAGCTTCACTCTCGCAAACTTCCCACAGCTTCCTTCGCCCCAACAGCTGAAGGATTGAGCCTCTTGGCTCTGCGCAATCCCGACACTGGAAAAAAAACTCCCTCAGCCAACTACGTCAGCTCTCCTGGACTTTGCGTGGCTCTACGTGAGCCTCTCTTTGCACTCCTCTACCTCTGCGCTGAACTTTCTCTGGCCCAGACTAATGACGCAGTCCCTCTGTGTCAACCCTTCCTCTGTCACTTCTGCAAGGATCAACTACTGTCACTTGGGACAACTGGTTTTGTTGCAAATTATCTGCTCAGTTGATGCCTTTAACTCTCCTGTGATCTGCAACCATCCTTTGATACCATGTTGAATTTTCTAAGTCTATCCGTTAGAAAATTAATTTATATTCTACTGGTTTATTTCTTCTACTTGTAAATTTTGAACAAATTATTTAATAAATTTAAATACTGAAATAAACACAATACAGTCACAACATCTATAGATTATCAACTGAAAGAAAAAAAGCAACACAATTGACACCGTTGTTTTTGGACAAATGTCCCCGGAAAAACCCAATGCGTTAAAACTAGTGCAACTATTTTGAGGGTTTATTATTATGAAGTATTTCCTTGAGTACAATTGGGTGCCTAACTGGCTCACCCGACAGAGAAAAATAGATGGCAGCAATACCTCTATATTCAGAAACAGGTATTCAGAAAACCTGTCCCACGAAACCCTCTCCGGCACAACTGAAGCTTAGCGTTGGCCCTTTTCGCATCTGTGTCAGCCTCCTGTTGACCTACGTCAGCCCTAGGATCCTCTGTGTCAGCCCTCTAAGGCACTGTGCAACCTCTAGGACCCTCTGCATCACTTCAGAAGCCTCTACGTGGATGACGTAGTCCCTTTTCCTCTACGCTATCTCTGGTAGGCTCTGTGTGGCTTGAACTGGTTACTTCTCTTGCTCTCCCTACTTCTGCGCTAGTTTCTCAGTATTGTCTCTGCCTCTCCGCGTAGTAATCACTGCCCCTCGTTACTGATCACTGATTCACTTTTTCTTAGCAACCCCGCTCTAGCAAAATGAATGATTGATCACTCTAGTGTGTTCTCCAACTGACTCTCAAGCCTCTTCTTATACTTTTCCCATTGGTTCTTCAATGACCGAGATTACATCTCTAATCAATGGCTAAGATTATATTTGACTTGATCCATGTCATTTGGAACCTTCTAACCTAGTTTTATATTAATACCCATTAATATTTTATTTTTCCTAAGTTTAGACTTAAGAACTCCATTAAAAATATTAATTATTTTAATATCTCCTTAACCGGGTAGAATTTGCCCAAACCATTTCTGGGTCTTGGAGATTTCATGTTCTTTAGCCTCTCCACCAATTTTCATGGCTAGAGCACTCCCTCTTAGAGAGGACTGTGCTCTAGTAATACTCCACACTGAGCATCACTCTGATTATATCACACTAGTACCTGTGTTGATGCTATGCCTCCTCATCCAACATCTTATGCACTGTTGCATCCTGTGCTACTGCCCATGGATTTGCCACTGCCACTACTACATCCGTACGATAGATCCCTCTACATCCTTGCTGCTGTTGGTCCTTTCTCCCAATATTGCATCTTCACTTCTCCCCCCTCTCATTGTGCTGCATGGTGTTGCGACACTACAACTCAATTACTGAGAAGTAATTAACTGACCCACCCAACTACTGACATCCCTGTTAGGCTAGAAACACTACCGATGCTGAAGCTCTCTCTTCCGCTATTAAGTGCTCCCTCTACTGCCTCTACGTTGTTGCAACAACTCCCTACCTCTCGCACTGCTGCAAACATCTCTATGCCATCTTGCTGTGTTGCAACCTCCTTTGTGCCTCTCGTACTACGACAACCTACTAGCTCTATGCTACTCGGGACTACTGCATTGTAGCACTCTTTTCCACTTCATCCCCATTCGTCTCTACCTACATCTGCTAGTCCTACTACTCTTCTTCGAGGCTCCCGTATCAAGGTATAATCCAAGAGGTTGGGTACCTCAAGGATCTTGCCCCTCATCACTTGTAGTCCTCCTGACTACAACTCGTTGTCTCCCCACTTCTTCTCAAGTGGCACATGAGCACTCATGGCACAATCATCATCCTCCTCGACTTCTTTCTCCGCCTTTGTTGAAGCTGCCTTAGACTTACAAGCATCTCCCTTATTCGTCTTCCTCGGACACTAGTTCATATAGTGACCTAGTTCCCCACAGTGGAAGAACTTGACCTTGGAGAGGTCCTTCTTCTTCCCCTTCTCCTACTTTCCTTCAGATTCCAAAGCCGCATCCTCTTCCTCTTCCTTCTTGATCGTGACCCCTTTGCTACTAGTTCTAGTCTTGGTCAACCATTTTATCTCTTCTTGACGAAGAGCCACCTACAATTCTTCTCAATCTGGAAGACTCACCCTGCCCAGTATGCTCTGGACAAATGTCTCCCACTCCTTGAAGACTGCGTTAAGTGTGGTCCTTACCATCAACTTCGGATCCGGCATGGCCCCTATGGAATTCAGTTGGTCACGGATCTCCTTCAAAAGACTGAGGAAGACATCTATCTGCTCTCCCTTCTGCATCTGGTATGACCTTACCTGATTCTCCAGGAGCATCTTCCTCTGCATAGAAGTATGCTGGTAAAATGTCTTCAAAGTGTCCCACATCTACTTTTCCATTTCCTTCTCGGCAATATGTTGAACCAGATGATCCTTAACCTCATCAAGGATGATACAATTTTCCTTAGCCATTGTCTCCTCATACCTTTCATTAGCTACTGGGTCAACTGGGATAGCCATCATCTCAAGGTGAATCCCTTGATATGATGTCTGTCTAGAATGGACAAGATCCTGGCCTTCCAGACCACAAGTTGGATGCTTCGTCTAACCTTTCTTGATCTCTCAACCCATTCATGGCCATCTCACTACTCTTCTCTATCAACTCCTCTGAGCCTCTCTACTTCCTGCCTGGAATTTCTCGGTTTGACTCTTGCTGAGTCTCTCTACTTCTCGTCTGGAGGTTCTTGGTTCGAGTCATGCTGAGTCTCGCTACTTCCTGTCTATAAATTCTCGGTTTGACCCCTTCTGAGTCTCTTTACTTCCTGTCTAGAATTTCTCTTCTGGACTCCCTCTGAGTCCTAATTTCCCTCCTGGAAATCCTTCTACCAACCGTCAAATTGCCCCTCTCCAATCGTTTGTGCAACTGCAACACTGATTCAGATTCCTTGGCTAGAAATCTGCCTTTGCAACAACTTCCTCTACCTTGGTCTTGCCCTGTTAGGTACTGTTCTAACCATAGTACCCCACCAGGTTCGCTCCCGCAAACTGCCCACAACTTCCTTTGCCCCAGTAACTGAAGGATTGAGCCTCTTGGCTCTGCACAATCCCGACACCGGAAAGACAACTCCCTCAGCCAACTATGTCAACCCTCCTAGCATCTGCGTGGATCTGTGTGAGCCTCTCTCTGCCCTCCTCTGCCTCTGCACTGGCCTCTCTCTAGCCCAGATTGATGACACAATCCCTCTATTTCAACCCTTCCTCTGTCACTTTTACGAGGATCAGTTGCTATCACTCGGGACAACTGATTTTGTTGCAAATGCTCTGCTCAATTGATGCCTCCAACTCTCTTGTGATCTACAAGCATCGTCTGATACCATGTTGAATTTTCTAAGTCTATCCGTTAGAAAATTAATCTATATTCTATTGGTTTATTTATTCTACTTGTAAATTCTGAACAAATTATTTAATACATTTACACAATACAACACAACATCTATAGATAAAAACTGAAAGAAAACAAGCACACAAGTGACACCGTTGTTTTTGGACAAATATCCTCGAAAAAACCCAATGCGGGAAAATCAGTGCAACTATTCTGAGGGTTTATTATTATGCAATATTTCCTTGAGTACAACTGGGTGACTAACCGACTCACTCGACAAAGAAAAATACACGGCAATAATACCTCTATATTCGGAAGTATGTATTTAGAAAACTTGTCCCACGAAACCCTCTTCGGTACAACTAAAGCTCAGGGTTTTCCCTTCTGGCATCTGCATCACCCTCCTATTGACCTGTGTTAGCCCCAGGACCCTCTGCGTCAACCCTCTAAGGCACTGCATAGCCTCTAGGACCCTTTGCGTCACTCCAACTACCTCTGCATGGATGACACTATCCCTCTACCTCTGCAGTGTTTATTCTTGGTTTTGCGTGGCCTGAATTGGCTGTTGCTCTTTCTCTCCTTACTTTTGCGCTGGTCTCTCAGTATTGTCTCTACTTCTCTGCCCAGTACTCAGTTCCCCTCGTTGTTGATCACTGATTCACTTTTGCTTAGAAACCCTACTCTAGCAAAATGAATCACTGATCAGTCTTGTGTGTTCTCCAACTGACCCTCAAGCCTCTTCTTATACTTTTCCTGTTGGTCCTTCAACGGCTGAGATTACATCTCTAATCAATGTCTAAGATTAGATTTGACTTGATCCATGTCATTTGGAACCTTCTAACCCAATTTTATATTAATACCCATTAATATTTTATTTTTCCTAAGTTTAAACTTAAAATATTAATTATTTTAATATCTCCTTAACCGGGTAGAATCTGCCCAAACCATTTCTTGGGTCTTGGAGATCTCATGTGCTTTAGCATCTCCACCAATTTTCATGGCTAGGGCACACCCGATTCTACCCCAAATCAACACTCCTCCACCTAAACAACATCAACCTCATGTTGATCTTAAAGTTGAACCCTCGCCTTCTTCGTTTGTTTCTTCACCCCATTCTTCCTCTTCGCCTAGTGAAAGTCTGGATTCTAGTAACCAGGAAGCTAAGAAGAAGAACAAGAGGATGAAGAAGAAGAAGCAAAATAAGCAAGGGGGAAACTGAGAAGTCATTGCTACGGATGCAACCGATGTAGAAAAATCTTCCAACCAACCCCGAAAAGTAAAATTCCATTGCATATAATGTAAGGGAGACCACCTTCTTCAGAATTGTCTTGGTATTCGTAAGGTCTTAGAAGTGTGGTCCATAGGTTCACATCGACCTTTTTCATCAACCTCTGGCGATCATGATAGTGATAAGCCTTCAACTAGTAAATCCTATGGGAAAAAGGGAAAAGTCAAATTTCCATGTAAGTTGTGTGAAGGTGATCATCCCATTCACTTTTGTCCTTTAATGGGTGAAGCTTCCACAGAGTTTGAAAACCTTACATATTTTCAACCTTGTCTTCCGACCGGGTATCAGAAGCTTTCCCCTAATCCTTTGATAATTGATCAAGTGATTGATCAAAATCCATCTTTGGTCAACCCCTCTCTCTTTGAAAGTGAGTCTCATGAGTCCGTTCTCGACAAACCATTGGTTGAGAAACCGGTAGACTTGGCTCTACCTTCAATTAACTGTACCTTTCTGGTAGAGAGTGAACCTCATACTGCTCAGGTTCTTTTGGTTTCTTCAGTTTTGAATGAATTGGAGGGAAATCCTCCTGTTCCCGAGGTGTATGAGAGCAGTTCTCCTATTCCCATAGAGAAAAGGGGAAACTCTCATGTTCCTACGACACCCCCTCCAAGTAGTTTGGTCACTTCTTTTGATTGGAGTCAATTGGCAAGATATCGTCTTCCATCTTATGTGCCTTTCTAGATTATAGTACATGCTTACCATATGGCCGTACCTAGCATAGTTATAGACGGGGGCACATCTGTTAGTATTTTGTCCTCAAATGCTTGGAATGCTTTGGGTTCTCCTCAACTTGTCCTCGTCATGCAGAATTTGTTAGCTTTTAATAGAGAAACCAATCAACCGTTAGGGATTCTTCCTAAGTTTCCTATTATTTTGGGAGGAAAGACTGTCTATATAAATGTGATGGTTGTCCAAGGCCCTTTAGATTTCAATCTACTCCTTGGACGTGACTATGTTTATGTCATTAGAGCTCTTGTTTATTTCCTCTTTCGAGTGATGTGTTTCCTACATGAAGAAAACATTTTGATCATTGATCAACTTACATTCATTGGTCTTGAATCAACTCCCACTCAACTATCATCCATAAATGGTTCTTATGTGCAAGCAATATCACCCTCACCACAGGTTAATTACGTGGCCACCTATTCCATGCCCACATCTACTGATGATCTAATAGGTTATGTAGTACATCATGTACTGGGGAAATTGGAACCCGATTTTTCAATTGGATCCCTGGACATGTATCCCTTACAGAGTGTTGTTCTCCTGTCTGATGAGAAAATCTTGGAAGCCATGGCCTCTGTTGGTTTGTGAACAAGGACCGTGGAGTAGAGTTCCATGTCTTGTTTCAAGCTCCTTAAAAAATGAAACAAGGTAAGTGGAGCATAGTTCCCTGTCTTGTGTTAATCTCCTTAAAAAATGAAAGAAGGGAAGTGGAGTAGAGTTCCCTGTCTTGTGCCAAGCTCCTTAAAAAATGAAACAAGGGAAGTGGAGAAGAGTTCCCTGTCTTGTGTCCATCTCCTTAAAAAATGAAACAAGGAAAGTGGAGCAGAGTTCCTTGTCTTGTCTCAAGCTCCTTAAAAAATGAAACAAGGGAAGTGGAGTAGAGTTCCCTATATTGTGTTAAGCTCCTTAAAAAATGAAACAAGGGCTATGGAGAAGAGTTACTTGTCTTGTGTCAAGCTTGTTAAAAAATGAAACAAGGATTATGGAGCAGAGTTCCTTGTCTTGTGTCAAGCTCCTTAAAAAATGAACAAGATATATGAGGATAGTTCCTTTACTATGTCAACTTCGTTAAAAAATGAATTAGGTCTCCATGAGCAGAGTTATTTTACTTGAGTCAAGCTCGTTAAAAAATGAAACAAGGTGGCATGAGCATGGTTCTTTTCCTGTGTCAAGCTCATTAAAAAATGACATAGACCCCTTTCAAATTCGAGTCTTTGATTAGATCTCATAAAATCTCAGTCGAGTCTTTCACTTGATCTCATAAGTGAACCTTCATTCCATCCACTTAGCTAAATTAAATGAAGCTTGGGGGGCATTTACCTCAAATTGAGTCATTATGCTGGGGGCATGCAAACTTATCCCAAGCATAGTTTATCTTTGTTTCAAGCTTGTGTAAAAATGAAACCAAATCCAAGCATAGTTTGTCTCTGTTTCAAGCTTGTGTAAAAATGAAACCATTCCTACTTTACATCTCGTGATTTCTATTTTTATCAGCCGATTTTTGTTAGATGACCCTTGGTTTTTTCATTCCATCGTCACCATCTCTTTGGCTGATCGTACGCTTTCACTTGGTTGTTTTACCCTTGCCCAAGGAACATCTGTGATGAGTGGTTTTATTAGCCAACCTCTTGATCATTACATGTTTTGAGCAGTTCCATCATTACCAAAACTAATTGCTATCCTTTTGTACCACTCGTTCCTCCAGGAGGAGTAATCTTTAAGCTCTTTTCTGACTCTCAAAAACTGAAAAGATTACCGAGTGCTTGTCATTTTGAACTCGTTAAAGTAAATGAATCGATGTCACCTCAGCATATGTTTACCCCTTTTTCAAGCTGAGATTGACTATTTATGAAAAAGGTACACCTTGGTCGACATGGTCAAGAGGTTCCCTCGGATATTGTTCTCTACCTTTTCAGATTCGAGGGACAAATTATGAAAAGGGATATGATGGAGTTTTATTTTTCGTCTCTGTTTCAAAATATCTAAATGTGAAAAGGATACTAAGTTATTGTTACGTCGGAATCGTTAAAATTTACGATGAAAGTCTCGTCACCATGATGAGACCGAGCTTCTCTTTCCTGGGGCTCGTAAAGCTTACTAGTATGGATTCATTTGAAGGGTGAATTTATATGACAAGCATATGGTATCCTCTTCAAGATTGTGTAAAATTAAAGGGGTACTCGCTAGAAATAATGAGGGGAAATGAAGATGAGACATCCTTTGTATAGGCATCATGTCACTCTTGAACATGACACTCTTCTGCTCTTGTGTCGGGTTTAGGATATCCTCACTTAGTCACTTGTCCTCCCGGGTTTGGGTTATCCGTTTTGCCTCTCATTTGACTATTCCATTTCATCATTATGACCCTTTGTCCTGTGTTGATTCTAATGTTTCCACACTCCGGAGTCATGTCGCCAATATGTTCAAGAGAAGTCCAACCAATAATTATTTACCTATATACCGTTTGAGTCATTGTTTCAGTATTGAAAATTATTCCACTTTATTCCTTGTTTCGTGTCGATGATGGGGGATTCATCATTTCCATCCTTCAATGGGTCACTTCCTGTCGACTTCAACTCATTATCCAAGAAGATGACTTAGAAACTCCCTTTCAACACCATATAACTTGCATGCCTTAATTGCAAGTTCTTCACATTCGACGACATGTTTTCGTCACTGGCCTTCGATCGGATGATTCCACGAGTGTTCGACTTCAGCTTTGTTATCACATTCACATACTGTATTGTCGTACCTTGAGAGCCATTGTCATTATGGGTGGTTCCTCTCGTGCCCATTAACAGTCCACATTAATGGTTGGTAATCAGGTGGTTTTCTAGCATGTTCGACAGCGACATGTTCATTCACATGTTAGAATTTGTACTTTGATCGGGTCGGGATGGAGCACAAGACCCTGAGTTTTGCCTGATATAACTCATGATGCGTGGAGTTATATGTTATTCATGATTGTACACATGTTTCTACTATACGGATGGCTGTGAGCATACCGTGGGGACTTTACATTTATGATGATCCTTTAATATTGGATGGCTGCATCCATTCCTTGGATCTTAGATTACAGATGATCCTTCTGTATTGGATGGCTGCACCCATGCCATGGAGCTTTTCATATAGTCTTCATTATCCGGATGGTTTCACCCATGCCATAGATTCATGTCTTGATCTCAGATATGTATATGTATATGCATCCTTGGTTTGCAGGTCTCCTAATAGTGTGTGTCCTCGTCCTTGCGAGAGCTTGTAAAGCATCTCAGCTATCACTCCTCGTTCTGCCTTCATGCTTTAGGGGGCATCTATTACACAGTATTTTGTCATGCCTCCTGCACTTCCCTGTGACATACCCTGAAGTGCCTAAAACATGACCATTATACAATATACTCATCCATGTATACAACTCAGATCCCTCCTAAGACTTTGTTTGGAAAATGTCTTGATATTTCCCTAAAGAAATAGCTCTTAAACCCTAATTTGAGCACCATTGCTCTTATGAGGCTTAAAACTGCGATGGTCGCATGCTGCAATATTCCAGACCCACAATGACATTGCCCTATTTTCTCATATACCCACGATGATCCCAAACAGGTAATTTTCCTAAAGGAGATGAGAATCTTCATGATCTAGAAGCTTCCAAAGCGGCGAGCTAGAGGTGGTTTCGCATAGATGAGGTTGAATCCTCCTAACTTGACCTCTTTGTCTTATCCCTCTGAGCTACCTCCTTGAGATGTGGACCTAATCCTATCTTTGGAGAAGTCCTAACTCCATTTCCCAGTCTATAAATTCATCCTCTCCCATTCCCAAATGGTTGGTCAGGATAGAGGCTGGGTTGGTCTATATCCATTTTCACCCCTATGCTGAGCTTGTGCTTAGAGGCTATTCATTAGACTTGGAGAAGGAGTGTTTGGAGAGATTATTGGCTTGGAATTGGATTACCACTCAAGGAGACCCTTTCAACATCAAGGCTATGGTTGTAAGCTTCCCTTTATTCATTTAATAATATATAACTGCTAGTTCATCTTCCCAAAATATATATGTTCATGTATGTGTTAGCTTGGCATTCCTTAATTAGCTAAGTAGGTTATTGTTGGATTTTCTATTGGTTTTGGCATGCTTTGTTGTCTCTTGATCATTTGTGCAGGTACATAAGCAATGAGAGAAGCAAGAACAAGTCTGTGCCATAAGCGGTTCGAGGCTCTCAACAAAGGAAATCAGATTAGCATAAGAATGACTTAGACCATCTCTTTCGTTTTGCTTTTCAATTATAACCTAGGAAGATGTCTAGTTGATTGTCAATTCAATTGCTAGATCCCTTCATTGGGCTAGAGGGATCGTCTCTATCCACAAAGAGGATTAACCTTGTGTTGTGGCCACAACCACCACCCTATTAAAATTTTCCCTGGTAGCAATTTTGAATGGGTCCCCTAGAAGTTGATCTTGCACCCCTCCAAATGATCTATTTTATCCCAGGGATTTTAACTCTTTGCCAAGTCAAATCTTCAATTTTTAAATGGTTAAGGCCCCCTTAATAAATACCTTCTGCATGATTCATCTATAATCCTTTCTAAGCCCTTCATTCATATCCTCATCGAGACTTTTTCAACCCACAAAACCTTCTATCACATCATTATTCCCATCATAACTCTTTATAGCGGAAATACTTCACAAAACATGCATAACTCATCCTTTTCGCTTATCTCAATTAACATTGACACACAATGCTTACCATAATACATTGGACCCAACGGCTTTATTAACCAGAATACATATATTTTGGGTCCAGAGCCCTTCGCATATCGCAATCGGTGGGATTCAAAGCCTATATAAGGCCGATGCGATATAGTGGACCTGATAGGACTATAAAGTAAAATATATACGTTATCGGGTTCGCTTCCCCATCGCATATCACAATCGGCGGGGTACATGAATTATATATAAGGCATACCATGATATACCGTACCCGTTGATAACTATAAATTCGGGTGCATAATTTTTCAAGTCCAGCCCCATGGCTCGACCACGGGGTTTTCCCGTGATTTCCCACGTTTTTCGATAATACGTTGGGGTTTGGTTTTTCAAAGGGGAGTCCTACATTGCAGACCCGCCGGGACTATTAAGTGCAACATGTACATATTTCGGGTCCTGAGCCCCATCGCATATCGCAATCGAGCTCTAGTGAAACCCAAGGCCCACTCACCCACTATTGAAAATTGTGATGCGATATGGCAGACCTGCCGACAGTATTAACACACACACACACACACACACACATATAGATATTTATTTATTTATTTTGGGTACATTTTCCCCAATCAATTATCGCAATCGGCGGAGCCCGGGGGTTATGCAATATGCAAAGGAGCGATATGGCGGACGCGACGATAGTTATATGCTTGTGTCCACAATTTTTCAAGTCCGGCCTTATGGTCAGCCGTGGGTTTTCCCATGTATTTTCAATAAAATGTTGTGGTCTCGATTTTTAAAGGAGAGTCTTATATGGCAGACCCGAAAGGATTATTAATCGCGGCTCATATGTATTTTGGGTCTGCCTCCCCAATTGCTCATCGCAATCGGTAGAGTTCATTGTTTATACATAAAGCGATTTGCGATACGGCAGATCTGCCGATAATTATAGGCTCGGGTATATAAGATTTGAAGTCTAGCCTTGAAGTCCAGCCTTACGACCCGACTGCAGGTTTTCCCATGTTTTCCTGTGTATTCAATAAAATGTTGTGGTCTCGATTTTTAAAAGAAAAGTAGGTAAAGTGAATGATCTACCTATTGAAGTATTGCCAAGGGATTCTTGAATAATAATGAATATTATGGGATGCGGGAATAAAGGTTTACAATAGGTTCAATGGCTTAATAATCATGATTGCTCTGCATTGTAAGATTAATAGAAATGGTGGCTGAATGCAAGGTTTTTTTAGAAGCATGTTTGGCGTATTTCTCATAATCATAACTAATAAAAATTATCTCTGCAGGCGAGGAGTAAAAAACACACATAAGCGGATCCAGAGAATTCATATATGCGGGTGTGTTCTATTTAAAGAGCTGGCCTTTGGCGTTCTTAGTCGGTTTCCACGCGTGGCTTGTAGATTCCGAAAGAGAATTTGTCTCAAGTTTCATCATGAAGAGATGACACACAATTATCCTCTTTTAATCAACATCTGTTCATTCCCCTAGGAAACGAAGTGCTCCAGCAGATATGCCTACTACGTGGCAGCAGTTACACCAACTTTTCAGTTACACCGACTGTTCTATGTCTGTATATTATGATTTGTGTATTGAAAAGAAGAGGGGGAGATGAAAGGTTAGGGGAAGATCGAAAGTCATTCCTGGCTGCATAAGTATTACCTCGAGAGATGAGATGAGGGATTTTTTTTTGGAGAGAACAACTTTGCTTTATTATGAATAAAGAACACTGTTTGGTTCAATGAGGAGCCTTTTGTTTCAGATTTAAGGTCCTTTTCTTTTATGTGTTTTGAAATAGGGTGTTTTTGTTGGCATAAATACAAATGTGTTTTGTTTTTGTGCATATTGATAACAATACAGTTTATGATTAGCCTTGGTTGTTTGAATGTAATTCTTCATCATAGTTAATTCATAGGTAGTCCCTGATTTGAAATTGTGTTAGACATCAGTTGCAAGCTTTATTTTTATAAAAGGAATGTGTATTCCTGTATGAATGATTGGATGGAAATTAAGATTTGATGCAGCCTTGTTCTTATGTGAACCATTAATTGATTCGTTTGGACTTGGAATTTATATATGATGTCTAACCTCTTTTTTATTTCTACTCCTGCAGGATAGATTAGGATAGTTAGGACTAGCTTAAGTAGTTTTGATAGTATTTGATACATATAGGTTAGTTGTTTCCTTTTGTTGATTTAATTGAAGTATTCCTCCAAGAAGCAATCTTTCAACACCTTTAACAGTTTACGGGATCCTTTAAAACCCGTTGGAACTAGCCACTCCAAATGAAAGCAGGTCTAATTGGGGCCTGTGATCGGGTTAGTCCCCCCTTGTTGGTATAGCGAGAGTTCGCCATGTCAACAAATTTGCGCTAGAAGGAGGGCCTGAACCGCCATCCACAACTTTTTATGCTTTCATCTATAAATGTCTCGCATGGACTCGAAAAGATTAATGCATGGATCGTGAAGTTTGAAAAGACCCTTCCTCCCATTCGAAAAAGCCTCATTTCAAAGAAGAGACATTGTGGGAGTATCCTGTCACTCAAGAACAACCAGTCAGAATACTTACATGGGTTTATGCTTGTTCCCTCTCTCAGCTCCCCATCTTTCACACTTTACCTCCGACAACTATAAGAAATCCGAGGATCCGTTCCATAAACGAAGAGACATCTGCAGCCCCATCTCTTGAAGATATTGTGGTTTAATCCTTGCAAAGTATTGACACTCCCTGGGAATAAATTCCTGAAGATCCAAACTTTGAAGGTAATCCCTGGCCTGATTTGGGAAACCCTAATAAATAATGCTTCGAAGAAACATTCAGTCAGAACATCCCTATCCACAATATGGCTAACGTTCCTCTTCTAGGTGGGAATCAGTTTCAACCGGGTGGAAACCAACTCCCACCTCCTCTAGGGGCACTCCCTCCCTGGCTCGCTCAAGATGCCGTAGCGGTACCTAGGCAGCAGGATATATTACCAAAGAATGCAGAAAGTGTACTACCTAAATTCGACCTTGAGTGGGGAGACACTGCAGATAACCATATTCACTCTTTCTTCCTGGCCATGCGCATGTCCGGGGTAGTCGATGAAGATGTGGTATGTCACTTGTTCCCTTTACCCTAATTGGAGCGACCTCCACATGGTACTTTATCTTGAGAATAGGATCGATCACCTCATGGGTTTCCTTTCAAGAGGCCTTTTTAGACAAGTTCAACGATGACAAAACACCTGCGGTCTAAGTTTTAAAACTATCCCGTTTGAAAATGGAAGCCAAAGAAAAGGTCAAGGATTTTAACATCCGGTTTAACACTTTGTTCAACAGAACCCGACTAATGCTAGACCTACTGAGAAGGTGCTCATGGAATTCTACATCACTGTTCTCCCTATCCCTACTGCGATGTGGGTCAAGAGGAGTAATGCACAAACCTTACAAGGCGCTATCGATGAAGCGGTAAAAGTCGAGAATGAAATGATCAGTCTCACAGCATGTCATCATACAATTGAAGGAAAGAAAGCCTCTTAGGCATCCAAGAAGAACAATGGGAGTGATAACAAAGTGGCTGAGGACAAGGAAAGGGACACCATAGATGTGGAAGGATTGCATTAGATCATTAAGAAATTGACAAACACAGTCATCGATATGAAGAGGAATTCTAGAGAGAGTACAAGTGGGAATGGAGGAGAGTATAACAACAGAAAATCTTTCAAAACTTTCTATCGTAAGAAGACAAAAGGTGGTCATGGTCAACTTGCACTGCCTGCTCCACCCAATGAAGGGAATTTAAATACAGAAGAGCTGGCTCTTATCAGATCGCTCCTTAATCAAGAAGAACCTATAGTGGAGCTAGAGCCAAAACAAGAAAATGAGGAAGAATACCAGTAGAAGAGCCCTTGGATGAAGAATCTCAAATCAATGTATTGTGGATTTCTACACAAATGAGAACGATGACGATGAAGGAGATAGTATGGCAGAAGTCCACACTAATGAAATCCATACACGAAGTAAAGGGTCACTTGCAGGCGTGATGAAGCATGTAGACCAAACAAAGAAAGATGTTCGCCCTTTGAAGGTGTCCGCTCCCAAGGTTCCTATTGAGAGGAATAAACCTAGTGGTGATTCCAAGAGTACACCAGTCATGAGCTATCCTCAGAAAGAAAATGCATCTCCAAATGCAACGAAGGCGACTCACAATGGTAAAGTCCCACCTAAAAACGACAAAACTGGTATGTTTACTCTACCCTACCATGTTTATAACATTGATTACAACATTATGGATGATCTTAAGAAATCTCGAGCTAATATCACATATTTTGATTTGTTAAAGCAAACGCAACAGAGAGATCTACTCTTAAAAGCTATGAATGAATGGAATTGCAAACCTTCCACCATTCCGAGTAGCCAAACCTAGAAGTCAGCATCTAGACCCGTCAATACCTCCAGTACATCCCAAAAGCCACTAGCCATGGAAGCCACTCTGTAAAAAATGAATCGAACCCCCCAAGTTGTTAGTGCGGCCATGATAGGAAGGAAATCAAAATCCATGACTCCCCCTTTCCTTATCACATTTGAAATCTTCAACATGAACGTACACAATTTCTTGGTAGACTCAGGTGCCTCGTACACTGTGATGCCTTACGGTGTTGCTAAAAGACTTCATGCGATACCTGAGAAAACGAGAACTTGAATCATGCAATTGGACATGACAAATGTGAAAGTAATTGGGGAATTGAAAGATGTATTGATTCAGATGGCTCCTAAACCACAATACACACAAGTCATTGATATAGTTGTAGTCGATACCCGAGGCTTATGGAATGTTGCTTAGTAGGGATTGGTCAACAAAACTGAATGGATATTTCTCAACTGATTGGTCCCATCTCTTGTTGCCTCAGAAGAGAAAAGGTGATATGCTGAGAGGTGTCGAGAAAGATACATGAAGTATGTAGTGACGGGGATAAATGGTCCTAATGAACCTGTAATGTTTACCAACTCTATCCTTGGGAATTATAGTTTCAATGTTTGTGCCACAGAAACCTATTTTGGAGAATTCCATGCAGAAACAATTGAAGAAACTGCAATAAACACACAGTTTGGAGCTCTCCCTTGTAGTCCATCTGATGAACCACCCTGTAATATAGTAGATGATGGAACTAATTTCGTAGGAAGCAATTCAATTGATGTAACATTAGACTCTATATTTTGGACACTCTATTTTGATGGCTCTAACTGCCTTGAAGGTGCAGGTGCTAGGAGCATTCTCATTGACCCGCAAGGGAACCAACATCTGATGGCCAGCCAGTTGGAGTTTGCATGCACCAACAACACGTCGGAATACGAAGGCTTGCTGCAGGGCCTAAAAAAGGCCACTGATATGAAGGTCAAAAATCTAAAAGTTTTTGGTGACTCACAGATAATTATGGACCAGGTAAGGAAAATGATACATTGTAATTCGCCACACCTGGTAAGGTACCAACATGAGGTATGGATCTTAATTGACAGTTTTAATTCTTTTAATATCACATACATACCTCGAGGGAAAAACCAAGATGTCGATCTAATGGCTGGTATGGCTGCAAAACTTTTGCCTAATTTTAGTTTAAAGAAGAATAAATGTTATGTTGAATTGATTTTTAGACCATCCATGCCTAATAACATCTCAACTTGGCAGGTGTTTGAAGATGACGAGCAAATCCCGAAGTTCTTGCACTACGAGAAGACATTCAAGAATGCAATCATTGATGAAAAATAGCATGACAGGCTTATGAATGAGAGGGAAGATGAGGAAAACGGTCATTCCAATATGATTCCCAAGTCAGTTGTCAAGATGGAGCACTTGTATGACTTGCATGATAAATTCAAAAAACCGACTAATTGAAAAACGCATAGCTCATCCATGAAATATGAATCGGTCAACCTTGAAACCAAAGAAGACCCAAAAAATGTCAATTTGGGCTTAAGGTGATCTCCGCAAGAAAAGGTTGCATTTGTCAAGCTATTTAAAAAATACAAGGATGTCTTTGCATGGACATATGGAGACATAGAAACCTTTGATACCTGTGTTATGCAACATGTAATTCCTTTGGGAAAGGGGGCTACGCCCTACCAACAAAAGCTTCACAAGATGCATCCTAGCGTAGAACCGTTGGTGAAGAAAGAATTAAACAAAATGCTGGATGCTAAAATCATTTTTCCGGTCAGACACACCCGTTGGGTAGCCAATCAAGTGCCAGTAAGAAAGAAAAATGGAGAGATCAGGCTGTGTATCGATTTCAGAAACTTGAACAAATCATTGGAAAAGGATAACTACCCTGTCCCTTCTATGGAACACATTCTTCAGTGTGTTTCTGGGTTTGAAATGATGTCCCTGTTAGATGGGTTTTCAAGATATAATCAAGTGTTGGTATCTGATGGGGATCAGCTTAAGACAACCTTCAACACTAAATGGGGCACCTACACATATCATAAAATTCCTTTTGGACTTATTAATGTGGGCGCCACATTCCAGAGAGCTATGGACATAACTTTCCGAGGGTTGATTAACAGATCAGTAGTGGTTTACATGGATGACATCACTGTGTATTCATATCATAGAAGGTATCATATTTAGCACCTGAAACAGATATCTGAAAGATGTTGAAGGTATGGAATATCATTGAATCCCAAGAAGAGCGTCTTCGTGGTCACATAAGGGAAACTACTAGGTCACAACCTCTCCAAAGAAGGGATTGTTATTGATCCTGAAAGAATAGAGACCATCATGAGAATACAACCCCTTGCCAATAAAAGGGCAATGCAATCTTTCTTCGGGAAGATCAATTTCGTTAGGAAATTTGTCTCTATTTTCGCAAAAATAGTGCGCCCCATGCAGCTAATGATGAAGAAAGACGTTGTGTATAAGTGGAGTGGTGAATCCAAGAAAGCGTTTCAGCAAATTAAAGAGGCCATTGCAGAAGCCCTTTGCGTTGGTTAGTCTCAATTTCAACAAGGAATTCATCTTGTACACTTTTGTTTCTGATGTTTCATATGCCGCAATCCTCACCCAAAAATATGACAAGGGCAATGAAGTCCCCATTTCCTATATGAGCTTTAATCTTTAGGGAGTAGAACTAAACTACCCAGACGTGGAGAAACAAGGATTTACGGTTTTTATGGCCATAAATTTTTTCACCCTTATTTATTAAAGGCCAAGTCTAAAGTGATCGTTCCCCATCCTGCTGTAAGACCCCTCTTCGTGCAGAAAGAAATGGGTGAGCAGAGAGGAAATTGGATAACCGCACTTCAAGAATACGACCTTGAGATTAAGCCGGCGAAGATAGTTTGAGGGCAGGGACTGTGTGAGCTCGTGGTAGAAGCCTTGGTGGAGAAAGTTGGGGCGTTCGAAGAACCATAAGCGTAGAACCTATAGAATGCACAAGTGGAATTCAGGGAGGAGCCCCTATGGATTAATGAAGTGCTAATGCGTGAGTGAAAAATGTTAGAAGCCCTTTTGGGTCCTAAATCGTGGTATTACAACATACGCTTTTATCTTACATGGAGGTCATGTCCTGAAAACATGGATGAATCACAATGGAGAGCGCTCAGATTGAAATCTAATCAGTATCATTTTGCCAATAACACATTATACAGAAA
Source organism: Pinus taeda (assembly GCA_000404065.3). Lineage (NCBI taxonomy): Eukaryota > Viridiplantae > Streptophyta > Pinopsida > Pinales > Pinaceae > Pinus > Pinus taeda. The sequence goes on from APFE030190796.1 coordinate 140,239, forward strand.
AAATTATGATGGAATCTGGCTGAGGTGTTTAGAAAAGGATGATGCCAACCATGTCTTGAAAGAAATGCATGACGACCTAGCAGGTAGTAATTATGGTAGAGAGACGACTGCTCAAAAAATATTAAGAGATAGATATTATTGGCCCACGATGTTCAGAGACTCGCACGCCTATGCTTAGAAATGCAAAGCATGTCAAACTGCCGCAGGACGAGAAAGAAATCCAGTTGCTCCCCTCAGGCCTGTTATGATTTATCACGCATTCCAGCAATGAGGCCTAGGCGTCATAGGTGAGATCACTCCAAACTCTTTACAGTAGCATAAGTATATAATCATAATGACCAACTACTTCACCAAATGGACCGAAGCCATCCTGCTTCAGAAGGTAAATGAAGACTAGGTAATATCATTTATTGAGAAATTCATTATCAATAGGTATGGCATCCTTGATAAATCAATTCACATAAGGTATGCATCAAAATAATACCCCCAAGGAAATGGAGTTGTAGAGTCCTCAAAGAAAAACCTCATCCGCATAATCCATAAATTTGTTGCTGACAACCAAAGGAACTAGCACAATGCTCTAACAAATGCCCTATGGGCTGATAGGGTCACCCCAAAAGTGGCATTAGGGAACTCCCCATACTTCTTCGTCTATGGAAAGGAAGCCATCCTACCTCCCAATGTTACCCTTCCCTCTTTACAGCTCTCCCAAGCCTCAAGAGGGACCCCTTCAGCCTTACTCCAATAAAGGATCAACCAACTGGTGAAGTTGGAGGAATTGAGAGATAAAGCCATAAATAAATTCAGAAATCACCAAATGATTGTGAAGAGATTTTTTGATCGCCATATGGCAAGAGATAAAGATTACCAAGTAGGAGAGCTAGTCCTAAAATGGGACAAGTTGAATGAGCCAAAAGGTAAACACATGAAATTCCAACACTTATGGCTAGGCCCATTCCAAGTTGTGGAAAATATTGGTCAAGGAACTTACAGGTTGAAAACTTTATAGGGAGAAACTGAAAAACTCCCTGTTAATGGCAAACATATGAAGAGATACTTCCAGTAGCCACCACATGGTGGTTACCTCCTGAATAGGTTATATTTCATTTCATTTTGCTGTTAGCTTAGTTATATTTCCGTCTTTTTCGTTCTTGTTTTTCTGCAAAGTTCATTTTCCTTCTATTTTGAATTTTAGCCCTTTTCAGCCAATAGATTTCGGTCCTCCCATCTTTTTTTTACCTTTTTCAGATTGCTCTCATTCACCACCTTCAGCCTTTCTCTTCCTCATTAACCTGATGATCAGTGTACTGATTCTAAATCCATCGTTACTTTGCAAATCAAATAAATTTTCAGTGAGCCCATGAGAACTGGAAAATCAGCGATGGAATTCAAACGAAGCCACTCATTGGCATATGTTGGGAACTAGGTAAGATCTGTTGATAACTTGGATATCTGGAGCATGTAGGGGCATCTTTATAAAACAAAAAAATGTGTAACTACAGCCGGACTGGCATGGAGGAACGCTGCATTTTAAATAAATCCCACTCAGACCTAGCCTATGCTTTCCTGTAAGGTTTGCAGTTATTCTCCATTGGTCCCATCCACCTCACTAAATTCTCCAATACATGTCATCTACAAGTATACCTCCTTTCATGGGCTAAGATCACTGTCGTACACCCTGTGGCAAATCCAATTGTGCTCTAGTCTTTGTGCCTAAAACTGGAAGGACTTATTTAAAAGAAAATGAAATGTCAAGTCCTTGTGCCAATATGGAAGGATAGGTTGTTTGGGAAGCCGGTTAGAGTAAGGACTATTGTTGGGCTCAGAGTACCGGTTGACACAGCAAGCCCAACCTTGCTTAAGCAGTTTAAGCAGTGAGAATATAACACTGAAATTCTTATACAAAGTGCAGATAAATATATCTACATCAAGTTTGATGAGCGATAAAGAGCTGAGGTACACACCTAAAGCAGGTATTGACAGACCAGTGATGGCCCTGAAAGGATTTTGAAAGTAGGAAACAGGTAAAGGATGGTCAATAAATCCCATAATACTACCATTGGAGAATGCCTGTCAAAACCCTATCAGTAAGTAGAAGCTATTTGTCTTTTTCCCACCTGAAGGAATTAATGTTGAAGTGGAACCCATGCCTGTCCATCTATACAATTTGCATTTCAAGTTTATCTTAACACCCTGATGTTATATTGATCCAAGGTTTATTCGGAAACATAGAACTAATTCGCCCAGCGGTTCGCCCTTTGTTGTGTCCACAACCACCACCCTATTAAAATTTTCCCTGGCAGCAATTTTGAATGGGTCCCTTAGAAGTTGATCTTGCACCCCTCTGAATGATCTATTTTATCCCAGGGATTTTAACTCTTTGCCAAGTGAAATATTCAATTTTTAAATGGTTAAGGCCCCCTTAATAAATCCTTGCTGTATGATTCATTTGTAACCCTTTCTAAGCCCTTCATTCATATCCTCATCGGAGATTTTTCAACCCACAAAACCTTCTATCACATCATTATTCCCATCATAACTCTTTACAACGGAAATACTTCGCAAAACATGCATAACTCATCCTTTTCGCTTATTTCAATTAACATTGACGCACAATGCTTACCATAATACATCAGACCCGACAACTTTATTAACCAGAATACATATGTTTCGGGTCCGGAGCCCTTCACATATCGCAATCGACAGGAATCAAAGCCTATACATAAGCCCGATGCGATATAGTAGACCCAACAGGATTATAAAGTAAAATATATACGTTATCAGGTTTGCTTCCCCATTGCATATCACAATCGACGGGGTCTAGAACTTATATATAAGGCATACCATGATATACCAGACCCACTGATAACTATCAATTCGGGTGCATAATTTTTCAAGTCTGGCCCTATCGCTCGGCCACAGGGTTTTCCCGTGTTTTCCCATGTTTTTCGATAAGACATTGGGGTTTGGTTTTTCAGAGGGGAGTCATACATTGTGGACCTGCCGGGACTATTAAGTGCAACATGTATATATTTTGAGTTCGGAGCCCCATCGCATATTGCAATCGAGCTCCAATGAAACCCAAGGCCCATTCACCCGCTATTGAAACATTGCGATGCGATACAACAGACCCGCCGGTAGTATTAAATATATATATATATATATATATTTCGAGTCTATTTTCCCTAATCACTTATCGCAATTGGCGGAGCCCGGGGGTTATGCAATATGTAAAGGAGCGATATGGCGGACCCGACGATAATTATATGCCTGTGTCCATAATTTTTCAAGTCCGGCCTTATGGTTGGCCGTGGGTTTTCCCATGTATTCCCTTATATTTTTGATAAAACGTTATGGTCTCGATTTTGAAAGGAGAGTCTTATATGGCGAACTCGAAAGGATTATTAACCGTGGCTCATATGTATTTCAGGTCCGCCTCCCCAATCGCTTATCGCAATTGGCAGAGTTCATTGTTTATACATAAAGTGATTTGTGATACAGTAGACCCGCTGATAATTATAGGCTTGGGTATATAAGATTTGAAGTCCGGCCTTACGACCCGGCCGCGAGTTTTCCCGTGTTTTCCTATGTATTCGATAAAATGTTGTGGTCCCGATTTTTAAAAGAAAATCAGGTAAAGTGAATGATCTACCTATTGAAGCATTGTCAAGGGATTCTTGAATAATAATGAATATTATTGGCAACGAGACTAGAGGTTATAACAGGTACAATGGCTTAATAATCATGATTGCTCTGCATTGTAAGATTAATAGAAATGGTGGTTGAATGCAAGGTTTGTTTAGAAGCATGTTTGGCATATTTCTCATAATCATAGCTAATATGAATTATCTCCATAGGTGAGGAGTAAAAAACACATAAGTGGATCCGAATAATTCATATATGCGGGTGTGTTCTGTTTAAAGAGCCGACCTTTAATGTTCTTAGTCGGTTTCCATGCGTGGCTTGTATATTCTAAAAGAGAAGTTTTCCTGGGTTTTATCATGAAGAGATGACACACAATTATCATCTTTTAATCAGCATTTGTTCATTCCCCCAGGAAACGAAGCGCTCCAACATATATGCCTACTACATGGTAGTGGTTACACTGACTGTTCTACGTTTGTATATTCTGATTTGTGTATTGAAAAGAAGAGGGGGAGATGAAAGGTTAGGGGAAGACCAAAAGTCATTCCCGACTGCATAAGTATTACCTCCGGAGATGAGATGAGGGCTTTTGGTTTGGAGAGAACAACTTTGATTTATTATGAATAAAGAAGACTGTTTGGTTCAATGAGGAGCCTATTGTTTCATATTTAAGGTCCTTTGCTTTTATGTGTTTTGAAACAGGGTGTTGTTGCTGGCATAAATACAAATGTGTTTTGTTTTTGTGCATATTGATAACAATACAGTTTATGATTAGCCTTGGTTGTTTGAATGTAATTCTTCATCATAGTTAATTCATAGGAAATCCCTAATTTGAAACTGTGTTAGACATCAGTTGCAAGCTTTATTTTTATAAAAGGAATGTGTATTCTTGTATGAGTGATTGGATGGCAATTAAGATTTGAGCAACCTTGTTCTTATGTGAACCATTAATTGATTCATTTGGACTTGGAATTTATATATGATGTTTAACCTCTTTTTTGTTATGCTCCTGCAGGATAGATTAAGATAGTTAGGACTAACTTAAGTAGTTTTGATATTACTTGATACATATAGGTTAGCTATTTCATTTTGTTGATTTAATTGAAATCTTCCTCCAAGAAGTAAACTTTCAACACCATTAATAGTTTACGGGATCCTTTAAAACCCATTGGAACTAGCCACTCCAAACGAAAGCAGGTCTAATTGGGGCTTGCGATCGGGTTAGTCCCCCCTTGTTGGTATAGCGAAAATTCACCATGTCAACACCTTGTCAATAGGAACCAAACCTTTTGATTATTTCATCTTTAAGGGAACTCATAAAAACTTCTTCAGCTGCCTTCATTGTAGGTATGGCCTCCAACCACGTTGTGAAATACTCTGTAGCAATAAAAACTCATTGACATGTTGAGAAATATAGGCGGTAGAAATTAAGCGATTTCTCTTACTTTGATAATTGATTATGATGTATTTTACTTTACTTAATTAGATTCTTCTTTCACTTGATTATGTTTAGTGTTATTTTCATAAAACAACTACCAAACCATAAATCGCAACAAGACAAGAGGACACACAATATAGGTGATCAACCAGGGCCAAAACCTCTCCAACTAAGAGGAAAACCCACATGAATTATTCTCTTGTAGAACTTTAGCTGAAGAATTCCAAGACCTATGACCCTTGACCAAGACCCTCCAAGGCCAATTCAAATCTTTACTTCTTGAAAAGATTTCCTTCCAGTAATTCCTCGACATATTTTGAAATTTTTACCTCCAACAGATTTTTCTGCAACTTCGACCTACCAAAAGATTCTTCTGCAAATTTCGGCCTCCAATAGTTTCTTTTGCAAAAATCCTAGCCCCAGTACAAATGGAAGAGATGATGTTTTCCTTCTTTTTTCACCTTCACTTTGATAGATTCTTTCTTCTTGACAACTTAGCTTGCTAGATAAACTTCCTTTGACCCAAAACTCAGCCCTCTTGAAGTGACTTGCAATTCGGTACTAGATGCTACAGTATGATGCCCTAAAATTCACATGTATTGAGGAATATGGCCCAAACAAACTCCAAAAATTGCTTTGCTCTTCCTTCCTTTCCTTCGCTAGGTATTAGGCTTCTTATTTTGGCTTGATCGAACTTCTTGATGCTTGTGTGAGTGAGTCTCCCAAGTGAGGTCAAAGTCTCCTTCATATAGGTCTTCTACTAGTTCAAATTGCTTCTTTTGAGGCCAACTTGTCCACTTGTGAAGGTCGACTTGATCCTTGCATCATGACGAAGTCTTGTACTGTCTTTTGACTCTACTTTGACTCAAATAAATTATTTTTTTTCAATATGTAATATGCCCAAATGTGTCTTCTATAGACGAAAATGACCCAATGACATGCCCTAGAAGCACTCAATGGGTGCTTGACCTATAAAATAAATATCCCTTGATCATGAAACCCATGCCTCAATAACAACAAATAAATTGATTTTCTCTGTACATCAAATACATAAAATCATGATTACATATGTCATTGTGAAGGCTGAACCTAGTTACATATTTCAACACCCTCCCTTAATTAGGGAGGTATTCATATCAATAGAAGGTACTTCAATATTCTCAATCTGAAGAATTCTCATAAGAAGAGTCAGATTGGTAAGCCATATATTTGCATCATATCAACCAACATTGTCACATAGCAAGGCATTTCTTGAATAACAAATCTATCTCTCCATAATATTAGAGCACAATGCTAGCGAGAAATGACTAACAAACACCATCATCATTGTCTCTCAAGGCACATACCCCACCCGTGTGTTCACATGGTATGTCCTTCTAGGAAAATTCCTATCTTGGAATGACACATCCTCCAGGAATTTTCTCTTCGACTACTCTTATCTTCGATGCCCTACCTCATCTTCAAATAGTATCAAATGACATATGTTTTACCCAATCCTCCATTCCTTTTTCATGAAGTGAGGACAAGAACAACGTGTCTATCTCTTCCTCTAAAATTAGGGAAGTAATTCTAATTCCTATAAGGAATTTACCCAAGATCCCTCTTATCTAGGGAGTTATCCAATCTCCCTCTTACCTAGGGACTTGTTTCCAACAATTTTCTACTCTTTGGTGGAGATCATGGTACTATCATAATATGAAAACTTGAGAGCAAATAAAACTTGCAATAAAGTCCTTTTAATTGACCATAAGGGCTTGTAAAATTAAGTTACAATTTTTCACATAAACATGTAAATATCAACATACACTTTTAAATTAAAATGCATATAAAAAAACTTGATCAAACCATGAATAAGAAAAACATGAAGCATCAAGGTTGATAATGGAGTTCATCCCATCCATTAGGCTACGTCCTTGGATTCGCCTCCATAGGTCGAATCATTTTTATTGTCTTTCTTCAATGAGGAATGTGTACAATCCTCTAATTAAAAGGTTGGCCAAACCTAGATATATCTTCTACTACCAAAAAGACTTCAATACTTGTACATAAAAATAATTCCTCAAAAATACCTCTTGAGGTCTCCAAGCTCTCAAAATATTTCTCAACATGAAGCTCTCAAAACTTCTCCAAAAAATCTATCAAGCTCTCTCTAAACTCTCTTAAAATCATGTCCCTCTTTTCAAAGAGTACATAAGATAATTTATAACTTTTTGGGATCCATAAACATGTTGAATAAATTGTAACTAGGTTCAGTCTTCATAATGATTTGATCTTTGTAAATGATGTAATAACAGAAAATAAATTTATTTTTCATGCCTTGCTACATGGGTTTCATGAGAAAGAAGTGTCATTAGGTCAAAGACTTTTTCTTGATGTCTTTAGGATTTATTAATATGTCAAAGAGTCAAGTCATGTATGAAGGAGCTCTTCATGAGCATATGTAAAATGTATTCAAGCTAAAGCAACCCTCCAAGACCAAGACCAATCCTCCATTAGCAAGCACATCGAAGTCTACAAGCTAAATGGCAAGGAGATCACCATGTTGGCTTCAAAATAGAATTAAATATATAAAAGAAAGTCATGTCGTCTCAAGAAAAATAGACACAATGATTCATAAAGGCAAGTCAACTTATTTTGGAGCACAAACCACTATAAATACCCGTCTAGGGTATCCACAACTCTCAGGTACAGAACTCACATTTCTCCTCTGAAATTTCAGATGGGTATGAGGTGAAAGAGGGAGATCTCGGTTGGGTACATGATCTTGGTGATAAGGTGAAGGTATAATGCTTCATATGGGTGTAGGCAGACATGTCTTTCTCAGAGGTGTGAAACCTCGGATGGGTACAATAAGGTACCTTTGTCATACATATATCTTGCAAACAAAAACATGGCTTCAATCTCGGATAAGATCACAGTATCGACATAATTAGAAACAATAGTAACCATTATAGTCTCGGTCTAAATGAAAGGTAATGATCTCAATATCACAATCTCGGTGGACCTATTTCATAGCAGTCAATGTATATATGTGAGGGAAATAACCTCATAATCCTTCCTGTATTTATATGGTCCAAGTCACATTGTCTCGGCATAGTCATTTCGGTGATGAAAATGACTATTACATTCTCGGCATACCTGTGAATGGAGACATACAATCTCAGTGGATATCATAATATTCAGATCTTTCTCCTAGAAATTTTGGTATATATGTATCTCAATAATCCCACAAGTACACACAATCTCGACATTCATATAGATGCAATCATTATCTCAGCATATGTGGATATCTCACAATGGCACTCTGTCCTGGATTATATTCTGAATGATGGTAATCATGATCTTGGTCATGATCGTTTTTGTAGTGAAGAGGCAGAAAGTGTTATGCGAAAGAGCAGGAATGATCCTGATGAAGGTATAATAGGGATATAGAAGTAAGGGTCACAGTGATGGCCTCAGTGATGCAAGTAGTAATGACATCAATAATGATGACTTCTATGTAATAATAGTGATGACGATGATCTGAACAGTGACATGAAGAGGATTGATGTCTTGGTCTTGGAGTGGCAGAATAGGTCAAGGGTCATGGTCTTGGTATTCATCAATTGGAATTTCTATAAGAAGAATTTTGTGAGGGTTTTCCTCTCCAAGAGGGAGAGGTCTTGGCCCTGGCAGAAAACCAAATACTTTGTGTTCTTTTCTCTTCTGTTTTTGATAACAGTTTGATGAAGCAAGCACATACTAATAATAATATGAAGATCAAGATAAGATAAAATTGCAAACTTCAGAAGTTGTTGTCATGCTAAAGAAGAATCTCATTAATTTTGTTTGCCCTAGATTCTTCAAAAAAACAAAGGAGATAATATCTCATGATATCCACATATATAGGAGAGAATAACTCTCTTGATCGATAAAAAGAGGAAATCATCCACAATTTTAAGGGAAAAAATCCCATGAAATTCTCAATTTCCCTTGAGATTAGGAGAATGTTTTGTGAGGTGGATTCTCACATTTAATCATTTTCTTTTTACAATTTAAATGAAAAATACATGAGCACATTGAAAATTGTATGCTCACCAAAATTTTAAATAATTCCACCTCTACCAATCTTCCCTTGAACTTTCCTTTGGCTTGGTACTCTTTGGAAACTGGCTATAAGATCCTCTTGGATCATATCAACTGCTTGTAGGGATCCTACTTTCGATTTCATGAACTACATCTTCTTCATTATGAAGCCTTCATCTTTTGTAGGGAATCAACCATCCAACACTTTCACGAACCATATCAGTCATGTCATCCTTCTCTTCATCAGAAAGTGATCTTCTTCTCCACATTTGGCTTTTCTTAATTCTTCTACCTCTCCCAAGTCATGTTTCCTTTAGGATATTCCATCCAACCACATGAGTGGTAGTTGTAAGTGACATCTACAACTTTCTTTTGGTATCCCTGTATCAACCCATCCAAATTTTGTTCAAAAATAAAAAATGAACATCACTTCAAAGTTACCTTTTGTGATGGCCTTTCATCATGAAATATGCTTTCTTGCAACATCAACATCTTGCACATTCATAAAAACATTTCCAAGACTTTCAATTTCATGGGTCTCCCTTCTTTACAAACCTTATCAGGGTCTTCTTCTCTATGGAGATGTCATGATCAATTTTTCTAGTCATCAGATGTTGATTTCCTTTTTCGTACGTGATAGTTTCCTCTTTCATGATCTCTTATTTCTCTCTTCATATATTTCTCCCCAGGAACTTCCATCCATGGTTCCTTCATTTTTGTCAACTACCTCATATTCCATATGAGGACATATTATGTTGATTTCATCTTGTCAATATGTGAACCATACCTTCATGCATATTTTCAAAGGAAGATATCTCTTTTCTTTGATCATGCTTATGAGTTAAAACATTTACCCATGTTGTCTGCAACTATATGATGACATGAATTAATCTATCAAATGCATACATACATGTTTTCTTCTTTTGATTATCTAGACTTCCTTCAACAACTTCCTTTCCTTGAAAGTAATTCACCCATTCTGCACTCCTATGTTATGATACTATCATCCTTTTAAATAAAGGATCTGACACAAGGTGGAATGTTGACCATCAGGGAGACACTTGCTTTTCCCAAGATAGGTGAATCTTCTAATAAAGATTCCAATGAAGGATCTTAATTATCCTTAGTCTGCAAATGCTCCTTTCTAATGATGATGATTTATTTTTACCATACTAGATGAATTTCTTCTATGTATGCTACTCATGATTTTAGTGTGATGACCAAGAGCTACTTCCTTTCTGTGATGACAACTACATTAATGTATACTTCTATTTATGTCATGAGATCTTGCTTCAATTGTATGCTTCCAATATGATGACATTTCCTAATATTATTCATCCTATCATACTTACAATTCTTCTTATCATGATAGCTATTGTTTACAAACTAAGAGAACTAAGAGAAGGGGATTGTCTTAGTCATAGTAGAGATGTTCAATTCCTCCTTGTATTTCCTCTTTTCAGGTTCTTCCACTTCTTCGGTGATATGGGCTTTTTTGGGTGTAGTATATGGCATATTAATGTACCAACATTTAATTGTCAATCCAGGGTCCATGGATTTCAAGATGCAACACTGGAAATGCTAGAGAGAGACCTCAACAACTTGCAAAACAAAACCCTAATTTGTCTAGAAATTATTCACTCCTTGAGTTCCTGCACCTTGCTCTAAGATTGCACTCAAAACCAATATTTAGAAACAAAACCCTAGCTATTGCAAGCACTCATCGCATTTAACATCAATAGAAATCAAACCCTAATTAAGAAGAAAACCTTATTGATAATTGAAAAATTGATCCGAATTGGATCCATGTAAATTATCAGAATTCTATGATTGTTTCAAATCATGACAGACTTCAAAATCTTGCAGACAATGAGCTATCATAAATAACCTCTCTATAATGGAAAATTGCAGCCAGCACAAATCAACGAGGACCTCGGTCAAAGCGTGATAACCGTTGGCCCATGGGGACTATGCATGGCACAAAAATGGCAGTTGGGAGGCTCAAACCCAGAAACGGAGGATGTTTCTGATGCACGATTAAAACCCCTTGAGAAGGAAAATCCCTGAATGCTTGGTCACAAGGGAAGCCAAGAAACCATGGGAAAAGTGCTAAAATAGAAGGCGGATCCCGCACTCCAAAACTGGAGAAATATCGGAGGTGTTTTAGGCGGTAAGCGGATTTGTTAGGAGACCCAGTGATTCCATATGTTGAACGACGTTGTTATAGACATATTTGGGCACTGCAACCCCAATCACATATGTCAATAAACCAAGGGCTCTCAAACCCATAAAAGTGTTTTTTCATACCCTAAAATATCAAGGTCAACTGATTACATCATTTCCCAGAAGTTCTCCCTGAAAAACTAATTAGAACTGGTCAAAACTGGACCATACAGACTGCTCCATGTTGAGGGTGCGATGCATCTCACCTGCTACACACAAAGGGTGAGATGCATACTGAAAAGCCCTTCTGTAGGGTGCGATGCATCTCACCTGCTACACAAAAAGGGTGTGATGCATACTGAAAAGCCCTACTGTAGGGTGCGATGAGCGAGGGTAGACAAATGGCAAAGGCAATTTGCTAAGTGGAAACTCAAAGAATCTTCTAGAAACTTCTCATATGACACTTGCCTCTCTGAATTCGCCTAGGGATGAGTAAGAGATCATGAAATGTCCAAGTGGAACCAAGAACTATCAGTGAAATGACACTAATCAAAATCCCAGAAGCTGACTCACTCCCCTGCAAACATCTATATATGGATCCCTCATCCTAGAGATCCAGAGGCTGGAATTTTGTAATTTGTAAGGAAGTGCTATTGGTTTCTCTTTGAGACATTATATTGTTGGGTGATCTTGCTTTTTGTGAGGTGAAGAGGGCTTTCATGTTGGGAGGATGATGTTGGATCAAACAGCTGGGTTGCAATCCTTTCTTCTACTATTTCTATCAATAAAGCTATTTAATTTTCCTCCATATACTTGTATATTTCTGAATCTTGTATATGTGTATGCACTTGTATGGTTAATGTGCATCTGATTCTACATTGTTTATGGTTATAGATCTCTATGCTTTGATGGTATTTTGCTGCTTTGACTCTACAAGTGTTCTTTGAAACGGGACAAGTGAGAAAGGAGTGACGAATCTCTATAAAAGGGGAGAGGAAACAAGCAAGGAGCCAAGCGAAAGATTGAGGTTGGTACTCTCTGCTTCTCTCTCATCTATCTCTCATAAAGGAAAATAAAAGTTACTTTGAATTGTTTTTTTCTAAGATAGCTACCCATCTTAGTGGGACTAGCAGCTCTGAATAGACACTAGTTTTCCTGGAAACAAACACGTGTCCGGCGGATGAGAGATAAAATTGCCTCTCATCGCGGGCTAACGTTTGAGCAAGTCAGACACACGATAAGAGCAAACACCATAGGATCTGGAGGTGCCAGATCTAACGGTGGAGATTACGCCCGATGGGAAACCGGATCCGACAGGAGGAATAAGCCATGACATATAAAGATCTGAAGTCTGATTGGACCGCTGAGTTGGTGGATGAATCATTTCACAAAAGTAACTGAAATACTGAACTGTTTGAGGAAGAGTTGGCGCAGTTCGTGAGAGGACAAGTGACCACCTCCCTGTGAGACGTTACACAGTGGCGATGATGCAGAGGCAGGGAATTCCAAGTGGACAGCAACAGGTGATCCGAAGAGGCGGAAGAGGAAGCGAACAGTCAAAGGGATGAATTGACTTTAAGCCATGGACAGATAGAAAACAACAGAAAGCACTGTAAGAAAGAAGGAGATAGTGAGACAGAGAGACAAAACATAGAAAAAGCAAGAAGCAGAGAACAGAGAGCTGAGCTGACCTGTAGAGTTAAGGCAGCATCGAACAGACAGGAGGCTTGAGAGGTTCGAGCAATCCCTGAGAAGATATATGTCAGGGAACTGAGTACCGAATTGGACTCATCCCATTAAGACCAGTTGAGGTCGAGACTTGGTAAGGAAGATTTTGTGCACTCTAGTGGCTTGGGGAATCCAAGTACCACCCTACTAAGAATCATCTATTCCAAGAGACTCAAATTGAGCTCCTCATTGTAAAAAATCTACTAAAAGACACAATAAAAGAAGGCCACTACTGAAAGCTAGACCAGAGATGTAGCCCTAGAGGATAGGGTGAACTCCTTATTAAATTTTGTTGTGTTTTGCATTTTTCTTGCTGTGTTTCTCTTACTGTTTTCTAGTGTCTATGTATTTTGAAATCTTATTGATCTGTTCCCTAAGATAACATAGACACACACACCAACACATGAGTCTCTAATAGCTTCATTGATTAATTAACTGAGATCACTCACAAGTGATTTTTAGATCAAGTGGTATCAGAGCCATAGGCTTTTAAGGTTCGACAAGCTTGTGTTGGATTTAGCTGTTGAATGCTAACTAGATCAAAGCTCAAATTAGGAGAAGGAGAGTTGATCAAAACTAATCCTAAAATTGGAAGAGTCTATCCTCATAAGACAATGTCAGAGGAAGGTTCTGTGGGGCCAGACCCTCAGTTTATAGATAGTTTCCTAGCCATAAGGTCCATGGTAGAGGAAATGTATAAGGATTTTAGAAAACACAAGGGTGAAGATTCATCAAGCCCAAACAAGATAAAGGAGAAGAAGGGTCTCTCCTCCATGACCACTCAAAAGGAAAAGGGAAAGAAGAAAGCTTTCTCACACCTCCTAATATCCCTAAACATAAAAAGAAGGGATCTTTGATTAAACTAGATGTTAAATTTGATTTACCTATATATGACGGAGAGTTGAATGCAGAAAAGCTGGACTATTGGATTAAACAAATTGATGTTTATTGCAGAGTGCAAAGTATTGATTAGACAAGAGAAAGATTCAGCTGGAAAGCCTGTGCCTTGGAGGCACTGCCTTGGTTTGGTGGGAAGGCAGGACCCAAGCTGACATGAAGAAACATGGTAAGACTATTTCTGTCTGGAGTGAATTTTTTCTGCAATCAAAAAGCAGTTCTATCCATTGGCCTACATGCAACAAGCCATGATGAGCTGGCAAACTCTTCGACAATTGAAAGGGCAAAGTGTACAAGGAGACACCCAAGAATTTAGGAAGAGAGCATTGATTCTAGGAATCTCATTAGACTCACCTGAGACTCTATTGAAGTACATAAGTGGTCTACACACCTACATGAGACACACTATCCTCATGTTTAATCCCACTAGTATATATGAGGTATATGTCCAAGCTACTCATCTAGAAGCTAGAGGAAAGAATGGAAATCCAGAAGTTGGGGGATCATCCCACCCACTACAAGCAAGCATAAGGAGAAAATAAATTAGAAATGGAAAGCAAGGAAGGCCAATACTGCATAGAAGAGCAAGTCTTCATGCACTCACTGTAAGAAGGATGGGCATGATGATGAGCACCGTTGGATTCTGCATTCAGAGCTGAGACCTAAGAAGTTCGAGGGCAAGAAGAAGAAGATTGTTATAACTATTCAAAAAGATTTGGGGTCAGACTTAGGAGATGAAACAACCATTTCAACCACAGGTATAAAAGGTTGTCCGCTTTAGAGAATGCCGAAATCAAGAAGCAGGTGCAGGAGTTGCTTGAGAAAGGGTTCATCAGACCTAGCACATCACCGTGTGGGTCACCAATCGTTTTGGTGAGAAAGAAAGATGGCTCGTGGAGAATGTGCATTGATTACTGAACACTGAATAAGATAACAATAAAAAACTGTTATCCCCTTCCTCGCATAGATGATATTTTAGATCAATTGAAAGACGTTGTTTATTTTTCCAAGTTAGACTTGCATAGTGGATATCATCAGGTCAGAGTTGCAGAACAAGATGCATGGAAGACTGCTTTCAAAACAAAGCAGAGATTGTATGAGTGGTTGGTCATGCCTTTTGTCTTAACTAATGCTCTTGCTACTTTCATGAGAATAATGAATGATGTACTCAGACCTTTTCTTGATGATTTTGTTATTGTGTATCTGGATGACATTTTGATATTTAGCAAGACATGGGAAGAACACTTAAAGCATGTTAAGCAGACACTAGATGTTTTGAAAAGAGAAAGACTTTATGTTAAACTCTCAAAATGTGAATTTGGAAAAACATCTTTGAATTATTTGGGACATATAGTAGGGGGTGGTGAATTGAATATAGATCCCTCTAAGGTGGCAGTCATTGTAAAATGGCCTAAACCCAAATCTGCTACAGAATTTAGGAGCTCCTTAGGAGCAGCACATTATTGGAGAAAGTTCATTTCTAACTTTTCCTTAATTGCAGCTCCCTTACATGCTTTGACAAGATTGAACAAGGTGTTTCAGTGGGTAGGAAAACAGCAGAAAGCCTTCGACACCTTGAAAGAAAAGATTAGTACAGCCCCTGTACTAGCACTGCCTGATCTTCAAAGACCATTTGAGATCCAAACGAATGCCAGTGACTATGCCATGGGAGCAGTGTTGACACAGCATGGTAAACCCACATGTTATCATTCCGAGACATTTAATTCTACAGTAGTTAACTATCCTACATATGATAAAGAATTGTATGCATTAGTACAGAGTGTGAAAAAGTGGAAACATTACTTAATGGGCAAAGAGACAGTAATACATACTGATCATCAACCACTTTAATATCTACTCTCCCAAACTAAGTTGCATCAATCAAGACACTATAGATGGATGGGTTTTCTACAACAATTTCATTTAATCATCAGATATAAAAAGGGCATACACAATAAAGTTGCAAATATGTTATCTAGACCCATTATAAATGCATCTACTATACTGAAGCATAATTATGTGTTACATGAGAGATACATTGAACAATATGCTCAAGATATAGACTTTAAAGATGTATATGCAACTTTAAGTCAAGGAAAATGAGTAGAAGAATTGGACTATCATATTAAGGACCGACTCCTATGTCATTGTGGGAAGCTATGCATTCCACAAACTGAAAGAGTAAAGATAATTTGAGAAGCACACACTTCTCTAATATCATGTCACTTTGGGGTAAGTAAAACAGTTGCCCAGCTGCAAAGATTTTGTTACTGGCCAAAAATGAATGAGACAGTTTCTAGATATGTAAGAGGGTGTACTATGTGTGCTAAAAACATGCCCAACAATAGAAAACTAGGCTTGTACACTCCATTACCAGTACCTTCTCATCCTTGGGAAAGTGTTTCCATGGATTTTGTTGGAGGACTGCCTAAATCTAGGAAAGGTCATGATTATCTATATGTTGTTGTGGATATGTTCAACAAAATGTGTATTTTGATACCTTGTAATAAATAGATTATAGCTGAACAAACTACAAAATTGTTCTTTCAACATGTATGGGTTCATTTTGGATTACCCACTTCCATTATATCTTATCAAGACACCCGATTTGTGGGAAATTTTTGGTCAAGTCTATGGGAACTGATGGATACCAAACTGAAGAAAAGCACAACTTTTCATCCACAAACCGATGGCCAGACATAAGTCGTCAACAAGACAGTGATCTAGTTGCTCAAGGGATATTGCAGTAAGCATCCTAAGATTTGGGATGAACATTTGTGTTATGTGCAACATGCTTACAACAGAGCCAAACATTATTCTACATAGAGATCTCCTTTTGAGACCTATTTTGGTTTCACACCAAGGTCACCTTTGGATTTTGTCTTTGGTAAGGACACAACAGTTGAGGGACACAATGATGTGGACAAAGCAACTAGGTTCATTGAACAGATCCAAGAGATTCACCAGGCAGTACAGGAACAGCTGGAAAAGAGCCAGGCCAAATATAAGGCAAGGCATGACAAGCATCAGATGGAGCATAGTTTCCAAGTTGGTAACCAAGTCTGGCTATATATTAGCAAGGACAGAATGCAAGGTGAAGGTAAAAAGATAAAACCTATCAGGTATGGACCTTTCAAGATACTTGAGAAAATTGGTGAGAATGATTTTTGCCTTGATCTACCAGCTTACATGCACATCCACTCAGTCATAAATTCAGATACCTTGAGATTATTTGAACCTTCACTAATTGAGGATCTTGAAGAGCATAGTCAATTGCCTTCTATTGATGACACGCTACCTAAATATCTTAATGAATTGCAGGAAGACATAGTTCTGGACAGGAAGGTGAGAACGACGCGCAAGGGAGATGTTGAGTACCTCAGAATTGGGCTCAGAGGTCCAAAGCCAAGCAGTGCAAAATGGATTGAGATTGGACAAGTGAGACAATTATATCCTCACTTAGTCAATGCTTGAAAACCAACTTTTGGTGGTCCAAAAGCTTTTTTAGTGGAAAGGCCATGATCCGAATTGGATCCATAAAAAATTATCATAATTCTATGACTGTTTCAAATCATGACAGACTTCAAAATCTTGTAGACAACAACCTCTCAGAAATAACCTCTGTATAATGGAAAATTACAACCATCACGGAGCAATGAGGACCTCGGTGAAAGCGCACTGACCGTTGGCCCATGGGGACCGTGCATGGTGCAAAAATGGTAGTTGGGAGGCTCAAACCCAGAAACAGAGGCTGTTTCCGATGTGCGATTAAATCCCCTCGAGAAGGAAAAACCCCGAGCGCTCGGTCACAAGGGAAGCTAAGAAACCGTGGGAAAAGCGCTAAAACAGAAGGCGGGTCCCACGCTCCAAAACTGGAGGAATATTGGAGGTGTTTTAAACGGTAAGCGGGTTTGTCAGGAGACCCAGTGATTCCATATGTTGAACGATGTGTGTCCGGTGGATGAGAGATAAAACCGCCTCTCAGCGTGGGCTAACATCCGAGCAAGTCAACCATGCGATAAGAGCGAACATCGTAGGATCTGGAGGCCCCAGATATAATGGCAGAGATTGTGCCTGATGGGAAACCAGATTCGACAGGAGGAATAAGCCATGACATATAAAGATCTGAAGTCCGATTGGACCGTTGAGTTGACGGATGAATCATTTTACAAAAGTAACTGAAATACTGAACCGTTTGAGGAAGAGCTGGCACAGTTCGTGAGAGGACAAGTGGCCACCTCCTTGTGAGATGTTACACAGTGGTGATGACACAGAGGCAGGAAATTCCAAGCGGACAGTAGCAGGCGATCCGAAGAGGTGGAAGAGGAAGTGAACAGTCAAAGGGACGAATTGGCTTTAAGCCATGGATAGACAGAAAACAACAGAGAGCACTGTAAGAAAGAAGGAGACAGTGAGACAGAGAGACAGAACAAGGAAAAAGAAAGAAGCAGAGAACAGAGAGCCAAGCTGACCTGCAGAGTTAAGGCAACATCGAGTAGATAGGATGCTTGAGAGGTTCGAGCAATCCCTAAGAGGATATCTATCGGGGAACTGAGTACCGAATTGAACTCATCCCATTAAGACCAGTTGAGGTCGAGACTTGTTAAGGAAGAGTTTATGCACTCTAGTGGCTTGGGGAATCCAAGTACCACCCTACTAAGCATCTTTTGTTCCAAGAGACTCAAATTGAGCTCCTCATTGTAAAAACTCTGCTAAAAGACACAATAAAAGAAGGCCACCACTAAAAGCTGGACTAAAGACGTAGCCCTGGAGGAAAGGGTGAACTCCTTATTAAATTTTGTTGTGTTTTGCATTTTTCTTGTTGTGTTTCTCTTACTGTTTTCCAGTGTCTGTGTATTTTGCAATATTATCGATCCGTTGCCTAAGATAACATAGACACACACACACCAGCACATGAGTTTACCAGCACATGAGTTTGTAATACCTTCATTAATTAATTAATTGAGATCACTCACAAGTGATTTTCAAAAAAAAAACAAACCCTGATTTTTGACAATTGAAAATCAAACCTTAGCTTTTGGCAATTAAACAACAAAAGCCTAACTAAAGAGCAAATCCTAAATGTTTGGAAATCAAGGAGAAAAACCTAGCTACTAATTTATTGGAAACCAGAGCATTTACTTAAGCAAATGTAAAGACTGACTCAATAGACCAAAGAACATGGCAATTGAATTCTAGACAATCATTCACTATCAAAATAAAATCAACCTTTTAACTCACAATGCAAAACTCTAAAGAAGTAATCAAGTCTATTATGAATCTAGACTTAGAAAACCATTCTCTCTGACAAAATTAGATCTACAGAAAAGCAAAGATTTTAGATCCGTCAACCTAGATACAAGTGTAAGTAGTGTGCTAATTGATAAAAACCCAACATGGTATGTGAAATGCACTAACTCAGATTTGAACACTCACTGCAAAAGCCTATGTTCATCAACAAAATAAAGCCCATTTGAAATTTGAAAATATTTCTGGGAATTTTTCTTGTTACTCTAAACCACGATACCCAAACCAAAGAAAAGGTTGTTGTAACAACAAAGCATGCTTATTGAATCTTGCTTGTAGGTATATTAATTGTGTATGTGATTTTACTACATACAAACTCATTTCAAATCAGAGTTAAAAATATGCTTAGAATCTTCTACCCTTGACAAACGTCTTCTCATGGTTACAAATTCCAACAAATAGAAGAATGTTACCATAAATCCGTACATCTTAAGATTTCAATTGTCACATTAAGATCTTCAATTGAGTTTATAGGACACGGGCCTCTAGATCAGGTTTGTATGGCTTATAGAGCTTTGCTTCTCTTTTTTTATTTCCTTTTAAATAGCTATGTATATTGAAACGTTTGAGCATGGTTTTCACAACAAACAAAGAAATGGAATATTGTGGGACTTTACTAGTATAAAATTCACAAACCCTTAATATGATTTGCTCCCATTTGAAAGAATTGAAAGATCCTCATGGTTTTGACAAACTACATATTGAAATTTAAATGCATTCCACTGGTTTTAACCTCAAGAGTTATGTCGTCTCCTTAATAAACTTGTGTGAAACAGAGCACTTCAATGGATCATCAATGAAATTAATACAAGAAAGAGCTTGCTACATATCATCTGTGTTATTTAAAACAACCAACCTTATGGTTTTAATTAGTTAATTTTCCAAACTGATATATGCACAATTCTATTAAGACATAAAAATAAAATATGCTATATCAATTTAGATATAAGAGTAGTAACTCTAACTAACACACCAAACAATAAAAATAAATAAATCATAGAAGACAAATATTGATTATACTTTAATAAATAAATGTAGAGTGGGGGGAACGAGCTTAGTTGGTGGGCCCAACCAACCAACTCGTGCCACTAGTAAATAATTTAATTCACAGACAAAAGTATTAGATATCAAATGCATAAGCCATTAAAATATAACCCAACATGAGTAATATGTTAAGATGATTAGTCTTCTACATCATGGATGCTCAGGATCTAGCACCAAAAAGAGAGTTGTATGTCAATCTAAACCAACAACATGAGAGTGCAAGGAATGGATTTTCTGCTATCTAGGCTTGGAGCCACAACCTTGTTTATATAAAAAAAATTACATTACAAACTGAATACAAAATAAGATAAATGAAGATACAACAATTTATCATTGATGGAATTATGTTGTATCCATATTCCAAACCAAGAAATCGAGATCCGGTGTATGAGAAAATGAAAAATTCCATTTTCACCAAATCTGGACAAGATCCTAGAATTCTAGAAAAATTACATTTTTTTACAAATCTTCTTCAAATAACTCTTTGTATCTCCCAAATGGTGGTGATTTTGGAAAATGAATTTAGGCTTAGTTAATTTCCTATACTAGGAACAAAACCTATTTCCAGAATTTTTAGATTCACTTTCATATGCACGCAAAACGAAGAGGAAGTTGGAAGTTTGAAAACTATGCGAATTTAGGGATGAATTATTAATTATTTTCTAAAAGTTGATCCGTATGACTTGGATGCATTTTTCCTAATGTGGAGGTGCTAAAACATCGTTTTGGATAAAAATCATATTCAACTTTCCTAAAAGGCGTGTCAAGATGTTGAAGCCCCAAATTGGTGCAGGAACCCAGGAATAGTGCAGGAACAAATTAGTCAATGATGAGCGTGCCTTTGAATGTCAAATCACTCCAAAATAGTCTTGAACAGATGCTCATACTTCCAATTAACATTTTCCTTAGCGACAATATTGGATGATGAAGCGGTCCACATACCTGGTGCAGGCACAATACTTAGTGCAAGAATGTTGCTAGTGTAGGTACATGCCAAAACTTGATGCACTTAGAAATCAATTGTTAATTCATGTATATCTTTGATCGGAGTTTCATGCACCTTCTTGAGAACCTGAAATAACACAAAAATCATCAATAATAACAATTTTGATATAATTTTATCGAAGCAAAGAAAATATGCTAAAGAAAAATGATTACCTTGTCATGCTCCTAGTTGAAGATAATAATTCATTAATCATGAAAAATGATATTAAATTAGGTAAAATCACAAGTAATCAAAGGGAAAAAGGATGTACATAATTCGACAAAACTAAGGCCCAACAAGCTTCATTCCTTTCTTTTATTTTGTTGTCATTCTTGAGTTTCAGATAATCTCTCTTGAAGTGCCCATATTCCCGACAACCATAACATTGGATCTTTGACATATTCTTCTTCTTCTTCTGAGAACCAAATTTCCCAAACTTTCCTTTTCTCTTAGCCATGGAAAAAAATGCTTGAAATTTTTCACTTGGTCCCATGTCTATCTTTTCTTTTAACCTAGTTTCTTCTATCTTGCATAATGACCAGAGTTCACTGGATGGGGTTGCTTCCTTCTTTCCATGTATGCTTGATATGAAGTTTCCCAATTCCTTCAGTAGTGCATTGAGCACAACTGTGGTCATCTCTTTATCGAAAATTATTTCCCCCAACTCTTGCAGTTGTGTTAGGATATTCTGACACATAGGAAATAGTTAGGTATAACTTGGTCTAGTGTAGAATTAGGTAAAGTGTGTTTCTTTACTATGTACTTTTGTAACTTACAATCCGACGGTCATGATATGTTCTAGACATGAAGTGATCCGACGGTTCATTCTCTTCTCGGTATTGCAGACACTTGATCCATGGCTTAACACCCGATTGGTCCATGATCTCTATTTAAAGAGCATGGAGGGTCATTTGTAAGGTGACCGTTCATGAGAGAATCTTATGTAAATTTTCTTTCTTTTATTAATAAATTGCCTGAAGTGGCCTCATTGGCTCATGCCGTGGACTGTTTCCCTCTTTAAGGGTTTTAACCATATCAAAAATACTGGTGTATTGATCTATGATTTGTTTGTGAGCAGTGTCCTTTGGTGTTCTATTTGAGAAAATTACCCTGTAAATTCCTACATGGTATTAGAGCTATTTGAGGGCCACATCTGTTGGTGATCTAAATCCGAAGCTGGTACAACTACATCTGACTGTCGTTTCCTAGATCTACTGTTTCTAACTTATTTCGGGCCAAGAGAACTACTCTATTGAGTTAGGAGAAGTTGTTCTAGTGAGGAACCCCTTTCGTTTCACGCAAAAAGGTTTCTGGTAGCCCTAGCTACGTCATTTTTAAGTATACAGTCTTTATTGCAGTTTTAGTTATTTATTTCTCTATTTATTTCAGTTTATTTAGCTCTCTGTTTTTTATTAACGGATCTATACCTTTCATTTCTACGTATGCTCTTTGCCCCGCGACTCTGCGCGGTCTGGGCAAATCAGAAACAAAAAGGAAGGATTTTTCTCATGCTTATGCTCTTTTCTGTCGCGCCTTAGTGTGATCTCGGAAAATAAGAAACATTGAGGAAAATATTTAGTTTCTAGTGAAAGCTAACTTCAATCCATAAGGTTTGGGTTTTTTGCATGTCCGTGTTGGGTTGTGTGGTTTTTTAATTTGTAGGGGAAAATGGCAACATGCACCCCAAAACTTCGATGACTAAAAGAAAAAACCCTTCATTTTTTCCAAAAATTACTAACCTTTTAAACTAGCTCACTTGGTCCAAAGTTACTTTATGAGAATAGAGGTCTTGGTTTCAAGTCTCTCTTTTTGTTGAGTTACTTTTTCAAAAAGCACATGTAATTTATGTTTTAAATTTACTTTATGTAAAAGTGTTCTCACCCATTATAAAAAGTGAGTCACTTATAATTCTAAAGTCTCTTTACCTTTTATTTAAGTTATAATTTAGTGGGTAGCTCATAAAGTACAATTGTAAAAGTGACTTTCAATTATTTATAAAAGTGGTCACATAACATATTTTTTTAAAGTGAGCTAATTAGATTAAGTTTGGAAAGGGGGGAAAGAGGGGGGGGCATATATATTTTTTTTAATATAACATTATCATTCACTTCCACACATTCACGCACTTCGTCGATATCTTCAACAACTTTTCTTTAAAAAGCCATAACTTCTTCATCCGGAAGCCGTTTTTGTAATTGGCCTAATTTTTCGAGATATTTCCATTGGAACACTTAGTTTCAGCATCTACAGCTTCAATTTATGTTAAAATAGAAATTTCATGCCAAGTTATTCTTAACAACACCAACTACTTTCAATGGGTGTCCTACATGGAGGATTTACTTAGAAGTAAAGGTCTTTATAGAATAGCCTCAGGCCAAGAGTCTAAACCCAAAGATGAAGATAAGCAAGCCAAATGGGGAAATATGCAAGATAAAGCATGTGGGTTGATAAGGATGTTTATTTATGAAGACCTTAGATTCCATATCGCAGAACTTGATACCCCAGATGAAGTAATGAAACAACTCAATAAAATTTTTAGAATTAAAAAGGAAATTAGAGTCCATCAACTCGAAAATGAGTTTCTTACGTTGGACCCCAATAATTTTTCTTCCATTGAAGATTTTTTGTCCAAGTTCAAGACCCTTAGACTTCTCTTAGAAGGTGTTAAGGTAAGAAAGAAGATGGTAGCCTTATCTATTCCATTCTTACTAAGTTGGGACCAACCTACTCTGTGTTTGTTTCCACCTTCCATTCTACTAGAGAAGCCTTCATTTCAAAAGGACAAGACTGCAAGTCCCCCTCTTTTGATGCTTTTTGTGATTCTTTAATAAGAGAACAAGAAAAACTCTTACACCTTGGTCTTCTTAATCTTGGAAAATCTTCTAAGAAAGCCTTAACTGCCTAAAAGAAACCAAGTTCAAAGAATCCTAAGAAGCAAAATCCTAAAAAGAATGGTCTTAAACCAACCAAGGGTCCTAAGCACTTTCAGTCTCAAAATGAAAAATCAATTCAACAAAATGATAAGGCAAATAAAAACAAAGGAAGAAGATTGATAGGCATTGAAACTTTTGTGATTGAGATGGCCACTTAGAATCCAAATTATTTAAGAATATGGAAGCCTTGGAAGCAACAATGAAGAAGCATAACATCCATTTGGAGCACTCTTCAACTTCAACTTCATCTTCAGAATAATAGTTTCTACATGTGGTTATCAAGCATCTTGGTTTTGTTATGCACTAAATGTATCTTCTTCTTCTCATTCTCATGAGTGGCTCATTGATTATGGAGCTTCTTATCACATGGCCAAAAACAAATCCATGTTTTCTTCTTTAATGATTGTAACACCAAAAATATATATGTTGGTGATGATAGATCTCTTAGTGTTGTAGGGGCTGGAACTATTCATCTAGACAATGGTCAATTTAATGATGTATTATGTGTTCTAACCTTATCTTGCAAAGTTCTATCTGTATATCAGATAACTCATTCAGGTGAAGGTAAAACTATTGAATTTTCACCTCACGATGTTGTAATTAAGGACCAAAGAGATCCTCGAGAGATTTTAGCTACTGGAATTGCTGATGATTATATAAGGTTGTATAAATTCAACAACTTTGGGTCATCAACTCTTCCTTCGGTATTTGTTTCTCATAATGATGAAGTGAGCAAACTTTGGCATGAGAAATTTGGTCACTTAAACTATCGATCCCTTCAAAATCTATGTAAATAAAATATGTTGACAGGTCTTCCTATGGTATCTTGTAGAGATGGTGTTTGTTCCGGATGTGTACTTGGAAAACATCATCTTGATAGTTTTGAAAAACATGCCTCTTGGCATACCTTAGACCCTTTACAGCTTGTGCATAGTGATTTATGTGGTCCACTTCCAGTTGTTTCATTCTTTGGCTACAAGTATATCTTAACTTTCATTTATGATTTCTCCAGACGCACTTGGGTATACTTCTTAAAACTCAAGAGTGAAGTATTTAACATGTTCTTGGCATTTTAAGACATTTGTTAAGAAACAATCTAGACATCAAATTCCTAAGCTAAGTTTTGATAGTGGCAGAGAATATGTTAACAACAAATTCATCAACTTTTGCACCAAGCATAGAATGCAAATGCAACAAACTGTTCCATATACTTCAGAACAAAATGGTGTAGCTAAAAGGAAGAATCACACCTTAAAGGAAATGGCTAATTGTATGCTTCAATCTAAAGGACTTAGTCTTAATTTTTGGGCAGGAGCAATTAACTATGCAAATTACATAGTAAATCACACTCCTACTAAGGTTTTAAAGAATATCACTCCAGAAGAAGCATGGAGCTCAATTAAATCAGATGTAAGCCACTTTCATGTTTTTGGAAGTGAAGCATGGGTCCATATTCCCGATGAGAAACATAAAGCCTTAGAACCTAAGAGTGAAAATGTATTTTTGTTGGATATTTTGAAGATGTCAAAGGATATAGACTTCTTTCCCCTAAATCCAAAAAATTTATCATTAGAAGAAATGTAAATTTTGCTGAAAATATATTGGCCTACGAGCCTAGTTTGGTGGATGTGCCACCTCTCTCTGTCCCTTCTACTTCTGAAAATATTTCTTCTTCAGATGATGAGAATGAGGATGGAAATCCTCCGCTACCTTCTCAATATCCTCCTTCATCTCCTCAGCTTCCAAAATGGGTCTGTGCTACTTGGGATGCAACAGGTGCTCTTGTAGGTGATCCTACAGTCAACGACGTACATGTTCTCAGTTTAATATAGACTCTTCTTTACTGACTCAAGCTTCAGCGAATTATGATCCTAACACCTTTGTAGAAGCTTCATGCCATCCAAATTGGGAAGAAGCTATGAATGAAGAATATCATTCATTATTGGCAAATGATACATGGGATCTTGTTCCTCTTCCAAAGGGAAGAAAACATGTTAGATGTAAATGGGTTTACAGAACCAAGTTTGGACCAGATGGAAAAGTTGATAAACATAAAGTTCGTCTTGTTGC
>APFE030190796.1:170798-182654 GCA_000404065.3 Pinus taeda
GTGACCCTAATGATCGGAAGTATACTATAGGTTATGTCTTCATGCTTAGTTATGGACCTGTTACATGGGCTTGCAAGAAACAAAGTGCCATTTTTCTTTCTTCAGCAGAAGCAGAGTATCGTGGCACCGTAGAAGCTAGTAAGGAAGCCCTATGGCTGCGTCAGATCTTGTTAGAGTTTGGCTTTCAGCAGCAACATCCAACTACACTTTGGTGTGATAATCAAAGTGCCATTCAACTATGAAAAGATCCAGTCCAACATTAGTGCAACAAACACATTGAACTATACATGCACTTCATCAAAAAGCTCATTCATGACCATGTTCTTGAAGTACAATATTGTTCAACTAATGATCAAGTTGCAGACATATTTACAAAGTCTCTCACAAAGGCAAAGTTTACTAAACTTTGTTTTATGGTTGGAGTTCAGGAATTTTTCACTAAGGGGGATAGGCTCTAATGCCTCCTTCTCCTATTTTTTCATATTTGTAAATCCTTCAATCCTATCCCAAGTTGTTCTTAAGGGGGGATGTTAGGATATTCTGACACATAGGAAATAGTTAAGTATAACTTGGTCTAGTGTAGAGTTACGTAAAATGTGTTTCTTTACTATGTACTTTTGTAACTTACAATCTGATGATCACGATATGTTCTAGACATGAAGTGATCCAATGGCTCATTCTCTCCTCGGTATTAATAACACTTGATCCGTGGCTTAATGCCCAATTGGTCAGTGATCACTATTTGCATGGAGTGTCATTTGTAAGGTGACTGTTCATGAGAGAAGATAATGTAAAATTTATTTCTTTTATTAATAAATTTTCTGAAGTGGCCACGTTGGCTCAGGTCATGCACTGTTTCCCTCTTTGATGGTTTTAACCATGTCAAGAATATTGGTGTATTGATCCGTGATTTGTTTGTGAGCGGTGTCCTTTGGTGTTATATCTGAGGAACTTACCTTGTAAATTACTACAATTTGGTCTCTTATTTCTGACACACTCATAAATTATGAGGCTATTCCTTCTTCCTTTTATATATTCATTTTTTATAGCTTGGTTCTTAAATATATGACTTCTCTAGCGGTGCTTGCGGAGAACAATTCTACTAACTTCTCATAGATTTCTTTTGACGTCTCCAAATTTTCAACAAAAGGTATGAGGGGATCCTTGATGGATTCTATAAAGATCCTTTGAGCCCTTATTTCCCCTTTCATATACTTGGATAGAGCTTGAGATTATTCCCTTAGAGGTTTAGTGATTGAACCCTTAACATGTCTAACAAATTCATTTTCTATGAGGATCAAATATGACCTCTTCTTCCATGCAATAAAGTTTGACGACCCAACCAATTTGTTGCTTTCCTTGCAAAATGAAGTCATTTTCGTAGATTCATACATAGATATAAAAATTATTACCTGTCAAATGAAGATACTTGATGATAAAATCTCCCACTTGATGCCTTTCTTTATGATGTTGATGTTGGGAATCACGATTTTCGTTAGACCAAAACCCGCAGGTGTTAGTCAATGATCACATTGCCAAAGATAAGGATCCATGAGAGGTGGTTAGTCCATGTCGCAAAACATACGAGGAGCGTTGGTTTATCCAATTTCCAACAATATCCCCCCAAACGTGAGTCGAGTGTGTATCGAACTCATGACCTACACTCTGATACCACTTGTTGGGAATCACGATTGCTGTTAGACAAAAACCCGTAGGTGTTAGCCAATGATCACATCACCAAATATAAGGATTCAAGAGAGGAGGTTATTCTATGTTACGAAACACATAGGGAGTGTCGTTTTATCCAATGTCCAATAGTTGATAATATAAGATGTCTTCCTTCAAGTATGCTTTTCTAGTGATCCTTGACTCAAGAAGAGGGAGATCCCTTGATTCTTTGATGATGATGGTAGTGGTTATTCCTACTTCCCCTGGATATAGAGACTTCAATATGCTTCAATATGTAGTTCTTATTTGAGTATAGGTATGGTACTTGAGATATTTTCTTTCTAATGATGATGTGAGCTTCTCAAGAATGATTTAAGTGTAGAACCCTTCTTCAGATGAGCTAGGGTTTTCAAGTCTTCTTTTCTTTGAGATGTGATGATCCTTGAGATGGATGGTTCTCCTTGATGCTCCTTTGTTTGGACCTTATGTATCCCTTATTGATGATTCAATGTCCTCTTTGATGCCTTTAACTTTCTTGATATTCCTTTTGATGGTCCTTTTTCTAGCTGCCTTTCCTTGATGTAGTCACCTTAACTTTGATACCATGTTGAGAAATATAGGGGGAAAAAAATTAAGTGATTTCTCTCACTTTGATAACTTCTTGTGATGTATTTTACTTAACTTAATTAGATTCTTCTTTCACTTGATTATGTTTAGTTTTCTTTACATCAAACAACTACCAAACCATAATGTGCAATAAGGCAAGAGGACACAAGATATAAGTGATCATCTAGGGCCAAAACCTCTCCAACTAAGATTAAACCCCACAAGAATTATTCTCTTCTTATAGAACTTCAATTGACGAATTCCAAGACCTATGACCCTTGATCAAGAACCTCCAAGACCAAGTCAAATATTTCCTTGTTGATGAGTTTTCCTTCCAGCAATTCCTCAACAACTTCTTCAATTTCAACCTCCAACATATTCTTCTGCAACATCGATCTCCCAGAAGATTCTTCTACAATTTTTTGCCTCCATCAGTTTCTTTTACAGAAACCCTAGCCCCCGTACAAGTGGAAGAGATGATGTTTTACTTCTCTTTTCACCTTCACTTGGATATATTCTTTCTTCTTGACAACTTGACTTTCTATATAGACTTCCTTGGACCCAAAAATCGACCCTCTTGAACTGACTTGAAATTCGGTATTTGTTGCTGCAATATGATGCTCTAATCTTCAGAGGAATATAACCCAAACACAGTCCAAAAAGTTCTTTGGTCTTTATTTCTTTCCTTCACTAGGTTTTAGTCTTCCTATTCTAACTTGTTCGAACTTCTTGATGCTTGAGTGAGTGAGTCTCCCAAGTGAGGTTGAATTCTACTGTATGTAGGTCTTATACTAGTTCAAATTGCTTCTTTTAGGCTGACTTGTCCACTTGTGTGGGCCAAATTGATCCTTTCATCGTACCGAGGTCTTGGAAGATCTTTTAACTCTACTTTGACTCAAATAAATTCTTTCTTTTGCAATATTTAATATGCAAAAATGGGTCTTCAATAGATGAAAATGATTCGATTGACTTGTAAACTCAATAACAAGCCCTAGATGCACTTAATGGATGATTGAACTATAAAATAAATTTCCCTTGAACATGAAACCCATGCCTCAATAACAACAATATTAAATTTATTTTCTCTTTACATCATATACATAAAATCATGATTACATATGTCATTATGAAGACCAAACCTAGTTACATATTTCAATAGGACATCCATTACTAGATTTGTCTTTAAATTCACCATTACAATCAAAACCTCATTGTTGAAAGGGTGCTTCAACTACAACAAGTTTCAAGGATAAATTGAAAATCATTTTTTTGTTGCAAAAAACTAACACAATTGACAAGGCCTTACAAAATGGTGAGCATCAGTGAACAATGTAGACCAATAGAATTTTGTCTTCAAGATCTTGTGTGAAATAGTCCAAAGTGCAAAGTGGTCCCCACAATACCTTGAATGGAACTCTTCAACTAACTTGTTTGCTTCTTATTTTTTGACACATCTAAGGATTATTCCATCATCATTCCTACAACCAAGGGTGTCCTTCATCAAACAAATTCTCGTCGCTTTCAGTCTCAAGGCTCTTTCTTTACAATCAACTAAGTGGCTAGGACATGATAAATTATTTTGGTAATAAATGCTATTTGAATGCCACTCATCATTCATTCAAACCCAAAACTTTCCCATTTACCTCAGTTAACATCAGAACTAAACCTTTCCCTTTTATGATCTTGGTTAGTTTAATCTCCAGGTCATACACTTGAATCTTTGATACCCATGTTCCCCTAGTTTCAAGACAATCTTACAATCTCAACACATCCTTGACATTTGAATGGGGCATAGGCTATGATTTTGTTGTACTTGAGATAAATCTTAAATGTTTTCAATGATTACACTAGGGTGTATACCTACTCAGTAATGGTGTACCTTAATTGAATGTCTATAATATTATTACCCATGAAGGCAATGGGTTGCTTGTCATTATCCTTGTTCTTTTGCAAGAGCACATCGACAATAGCATCTTAAGATGCAAATGAGAAAATGATAAACTCTTGAGAATAAAGAGGGCTAGCAAGGACTAGTGTTTATTTGAAGGCTTCTTAAATGTTCTTTGAAATATTTCCAACTACCATTATTCCATTTAAATAAAACATCTTTATTCAACAAAAACTTCACTGGTTTGACGATCTCAAGAAAATTCAAAATGAATATTATTATAAAGTTGATTTTTTCGAAGAATGACTACAAATATTTCTATTATCTATGGATGGGATTTTTCTTAAAGAATTAACTCTTGCTAAATTGATACAAATACCATCCTTGGTCACAATGTAACTCAATAAATTTTCATGATCTATATTGCGTTGACTTCTTAAGATTGAGTGAGATACCACTCTTTCTACATTGCTCACACTTTCATTAGATAATTCACATGTACATTTCATTTTTTGGACAACATAGTTAAGTCGTCTTGGTAAATCTCAATTATCTTTCTACCCTAGTCTTTGAAAATGAAATCCATTGCCCTTTGAAAAGTTGATCCAACATTTAAAATGTTGAAGGCAATTCTCAAATTCTTATAGGTTCCCATGGGGTGTTAAAATCTATTTTAAATTGGCTTTATGCTTTAACCAAAACATGGTTATAACTTGAGGAAACATCCAACATGGAAAAAATTCTAGCCCCATTTACTCTTTGCAACATATTTCCATATTATGCAAAGGGGGATTTTCTTTGTGACAAATTTGATTAAGGTTTCTAAAGTCGACACACAATCAGATGTGTCCACTCTTCTTTCAAACTACAAGGTTGGTAATCCAATAGGAATGTGTAATGAGGGCTATAATCTTTGCATCAAACATATTTTGTTGTTGCTTTTGAATCAAGGATATGACTTAATATTGTTAATTTCTTTTCTTTTGTCTAAAAGGTTGTGCCCCTTCCTTTAGAGGAATGTTAGGTTGTATTATGTATTCACTATAAGTATTAAAATCATCATGACTAGGAAAAAATATCTTTGTACTCATGAATCACATTTCTCAATATTTCTTCTCACATTAGGAGTAGTGTTCTTTCTTATTTTGATAATCATAGGACTAGATGTTGTACCAATTTTGATCTCAATGGATTCTTTGGATTGACCAATAACATGTTTCTCTTTGAACAATTATGGCTATGAAAGATATTTTCTAGGGAAACTAATTTTGGGATTGAATTGTTTGGAAGGTCTTTGATTTCCAAATCTCAACTTTCAATTTCTTCTTGCTAATTCACTTAGTTTCCTTCGAATTTTCAAGCTATTTAAATGGATATTTTGAGCATCATCATACAAAATTTTCCAGTGCTTAAGATTATTTGGGATGGTTGGTATAAATATTATTTCCATTTGACAAAATGTTGACAAATTCCTAGCATGATTGCAAGGTGCATGCTTCTACTACCAATGCATACACAACCACATTCCTCTATCTTAAAACTACTTCAATTGCAAAGGCATAAAAGAGTTTCGTGGTGTCTAGTACTGCATTTCTATATATTCTCAATATCTCATTCTTAGCATCAAACACCTTTTCCATTTGCGAGACAATAAGATTAAAATTCCTAATTAGTTTCAAGCATTTAATCTTCATATTTAGTGCCAAATATGATCCTGGGATCGAGGATTCATGTTCAATTATGTTATTAGTACATTCAAACTCGAGCCAATATTATAATTTTTTTATTATGCTCAGGGGAGACAAAATAAATTGTGGTACCCACTCTTATCTTAAAAAGGGCACCATCAAAATTCATGGTCCAAACACCATCATGACCCTATTTCTCCTTTGGAGCTATTGAATTTTCAACTACACACAAATTTTCAAATTCCTCATCAACACACGTCAATTCATTGATAGGGTTTTTAAGACCTTCTACTTCATATCTCATAGGCAGTGGCTTATAAACGGTGAAAATTGTTCCTTCATAGGTAGGGATAGTTAGCATATGGTAACTCCATTTAAATGTTATCTCCCAAATTTGTGACCCATTTTTTAGTAATAACATCTCCCAAGAAGTATGCACATCTATGACTAAAATACCCGTTAAGAGAGAGATATCGAGATATGCAACTAGGAAATCCTTCAAATACTTAATGGGCCTACAAACCTTAATTTCTCTTGAACCAATTCCACACACATTCCAATATTCTTGTGTTTTTCAGACCTAATTGGTCAATGAAACACCTATTCATTAAAGGTTGATCATAGCTTGGCTTGCTAATGTTGTCTTTAAGAGACCTTATAGTGACCTACAACATGTCTGATACAAACACATATCACAATATACTCAAACTCTACCTTCTTATGCAAATGCTAGTGATGTAAACCATCTAAATCTATATAAGAAACATTGATTTAATCATTTACATGTAAATACATATAAATGAAACGAGATAAAACATTGGTATTATAATAAAAAACACACTTACATTAGATGCAAGTCCCTTAATCTCCTTGATAAGAGGCTCATCTTCTCACCTGCATTCACAATTAAGGCTCACTGCAAGAATATTTATCACAAGGTAGAATCCTCTCGTCACTTTGGCAACATGACATTATTTTTACTCGTTTTGTATATCTTTACTCCATGGCGTATGCTTATTTATAATTGGTTCGTGAAGGTGAAGGGAATGAATTTAGACATTTTGGACTTTGTTTTACATGGTATTTTCATCCTTATCCTCCTTTTGATCACTATTATGAACTTTTCAAACATTATCCTCTCCCTCTAGAAACCCTAGCCACATCAACACTCTTTATTTCAAGGATAGGAATGTTCAACACCTCTTGCTAGTGCATTGGGAGAATTATATGCTCTTTGCCAATGTACCAAAAGCACTAGAGGAATGAATTAGGCTATTTTTATGGTTTTTCCATGAGGCAAATTCAGTATCTCAGGCCCACTTTGCAAGGCTTCCCAAGTGGTCTTAGCGATTGTAAAATTGAGTTATAACAATCATCATTCATATTTGATGTTGTTAGAGGAGTAAGATCAATATTCAAAAGAAAATGCAATCTACTCCAATTATTTCTTGGAGGTTGTGAAAATTTAGGTATTTTGTTTCTTCTAGTGTGTTGAAGGTACTTTTTTTTCTTGACCTTACTCTTACTTTCTTTATCCATGGCATTCAAATTTTTAAACCTAGATAACCTAAAAACATAAAAAACCTTTTGTTTTATTTGTTTCATTTGATAATTAGTGGCTATGTAAGTGTTTTCAAAATTGGTATAGACAAGATCTAGATATTCAATGGAAATACACACAAGGCGGCTACAGTGTCCATCTTCTACATAATTTTAACTTTCAAGACATTGCATTCTCTATGTGACTCACTGAAAGGAATACACTAAGGGGTTTATTCTTGATTAATCATATCAAAAGTGGCAAGGTGGTTAGGAAATGTTTTCATAAGAGGAGGTCGATTTCTATTCCACCCTTGATTTCCTCTAGGTTGATGATTGTCATTGTATTGAGGTTTAGGAGAAAAAAATTCATTGTTAAGCACTTTTCCTTTCCAAAATAGTCACCTTGTTGAAGATAGTATTTTGGGTTTGTATGATCTCAGTTACTGCTTGATCTGATAATCACCCTATGAGTGACCTTAGTTGAAGATTTATTAAACAAAAGGTATTACAGACTCATGTGCTGGTGTGCGTTCTGTGTTATTCAAGCAACAGATCGATCAGATTGCCAATACACAGACATTTAAATGGAAAGACAACAGAGAAATACAGTAAGCAACACAAAGACACAAATAGTTTTTAATAATGAGTTCACCCTATTCTCGAGGGCTACGTCTCCAGTCTAGCTTCAGTGGTGGCCTTGTTTTATTGTGTCTTACAACAGAGAAATTACAATACAGGGACTCAATGTGAGTTCTCCTGAAGCAGGTTTTGCTAGGTGGGGTGGTTCTTGGATTCCCCAAGCCACTAAGAGTTCACATACTCTTTTTCTTCCTACTAGCTCTGTGACCCTTGGTCTACAGTGGAAAGAGCCAAATGTGATGCTCAGTTTGCATAGATTCCTCTTGAGAAGTCTTGAATCTTCAATCTCCCTGGTGCTCGACGCTGCCTATGGTCAGCTTGGCCCTCTATCTCTTTTGCTTGACTTTACTGTTCTCTGTGTTCAGTCCTCCTCTCAGGGTTCACTGTTTACTGTCTCTCTGGTCGCTTGGACTCCTTTCAAAATCTTTTCTCCTTCTTCGACTGCCTCTGTTCATGGCTTTAACCATTCGATCCCTATGCCTATTCGGTTCCTCTCCCACCTGCGTCGATTCTCCTTCTGCAGCTGCGCTTGGAATTCCCTGTTCAGTGTAAGCATGAACGCTCAGGAAGTGCCACGTGTCTCCATCTAACTAGTTCCTGTAGGCTTCGTTGGTTAATTTCTTCGGTTATGTCGTGGATACGTTCTTTCTCCACCGTGGTGATCAAACGGATTCCAAATCCTTTTATAACGCGGCTTAATCCCTATCAATTCTGCTTCTTTCTATCAGGGGCAATCTCAGTCGTCCGATTTGGGCTCCTCTAGATCCAACGTCATACACACGTTGAGAGCGGTTGACTTGCTTGACCGATAGCGCATGATCATGGCAGTTTTTCTCTCACCTCCACTACCATGTGTCGATCGCTGAGTGGGATCGCTCCGCTCTCCTCCAAAACCTCTTACCGTTCAAGGTCACCCCAATCAATACTGTCGGTTTTCCAAAGCGTGGGTCCCACCTTTGTCCTTTAGTGCTTTTTGTTTCTCCACCCACGGTTCTCTGGCTCCCAACGTGACCGAGTGCTTAAGGCTTCTCCATTTTAGCCTTGTTGGCCCAACGATGTGTGATTGCACTAATCGTGCATCAAAATCACCTCCTTTTCCCAATCCGGGGCTCCCAGGGGCTGTTTTGACCTCCTGCACAGTCTCCATGGGCCTCAGTCAGCGCTCTTTGACGAGGTCCTCGTTGTTCCACGTCGACTACCATGGCCACTGGTTGAAGGCATTTTTTTATCGTTGTTTTGGAATTTTCAAGGATTTGTTCAACTCGATACAGTCAAGGTTCTTGATAGTATTTTATGGATCCGATTCGGATCACGACCTCCCTACTGAAAAAGCTTTTGGACCACCAAAAGTTGGTTTTCTTCAAGCATCGACTAAGTGAGCAAACTGTTGTCTCACTTGTCCAATCTCAATCCACTTCGCACTGCTCGGCTTCGAACCTTTAAACCCAATTCTGAGGTATTCCACCTGTCCACTGCGCATCGTCCTTACCTTCCTGTCCAGCAGTGTATCTTGATGCAACTCATCAAGATATTTAGGTAGTAGGTCATCAATAGAAGGTAATTGACTCTACTCTTCAAGGTCCTCAATTATAGAAGGTTCAAACAACCTCAAGCAATCTGCGTTCACGACTGAGTATATGTGCATGTAAGCTGGTAGATCAAGGCGAAAAGAATTCTCACCAATCTTATCAAGTATCCTGAAGGGTCCATACCTAATAGGTTTTAGCTTTTTTCCTTCACCTTGCATTCTGTCCTTACTGATATACAACCAGACTTGGTCTCCAACTTGAAAACTATGCTTCATCTGATGCTTATCATGCCTAACCTTAAACTTGGCCTGGCTCTTTTCCAGCTGTTCCTGTATTGCCTGGTGGATCTCCTGGATCTGTTCAATGAGCCTAGTTGCCTTGTCCACATCACTGTGTTTATCAACCACGGTGTCTTTACCAAAGACAAAATCCAAAGGAGACCTTGGTATGAAACCAAAACAAGTCTCAAAAGGAGATCTCTGTGTAGGAGAGTGTTTGGCTCTATTGTAAGCATGCTACACATAGCACAGGTGCTCATCCCAAAGCTTAGGATGTTTGCTGCAATATCCTCTCAGTAACTGGATCATTGTCCTGTTAACTACTTCTGTCTGGCCATCTGTTTGTGGATGAAAAGTTGTGCTTTTCTTTAATTTGGTGTCAATTAGTTCCCACAGACTTGACAAAAGCTTCCCCACAAATCGGGTGTCTCGATTAGATATAATAGAAGTGGGTAATCCAAAATGAACCCATACATGTTCAAAGAATAATTTTGTAGTTTGTTCAACTGTAATCTGTTTACTACAGGCTATAAAAATACACATTTTGCTGAACCTATCCACAACAACATATAGATAATCATGACCTTTCCTAGATTTAGGCAGTCCTCCAATGAAATCCATGGAATTACTTTCCCAAGGGTGAGAAGGAACTGGCAAGGGAATGTATAAGCCTAGTTTTCTGTTATTGGGCTTGCTAAGCTTTTAGCACACATAGCACATCCCTTCACATATCTAGAAACTGTCTCATTCATTTTCAGCCAATAGAAAAACCTTTACAGCTGTGCAACTGTTTTACTTACCTCAAAGTGACCTGATATCAGAGAAGTGTGTGCTTCCCTAATTATCTTTGTTCTCTCAGTTTTTGGAATGCAGAGTTTCCCACAATGGTATAAGAGTCGGTCCTTCACATGATAGTCCAATTCTTCTACTCTTTTGCCTTGACTCAAAGTTGCATATACATATTTAAAGTCCATATCCTAAGCATACTGTTCTATGTAGCTTTCATGTAGCACAAAATTATGCTTAAGTAGGATAGATGCATTTATAATGGGTCTAGATAACATGTCTGCAACCTTGTTATGCATGCCCTTTTTATACCTCATGACTAAATGAAACTGTTGTAGAAACCCCATCCATCTGTAATGTCTTGATTGCTACAATTTAGTTTGGGAGTGTAGGTATTGAAGTGGTTGATGATCAGTATGTATTACTGTTTCCTTTCCCATTAAGTAATGTTTCCACTTTTTCATACTCTGAACTAATGCATACAATTCTTTATCATAGGTAGGATAGTTAACTACTACAAGATTAAAAGTATCAGAATGATGACATATGGGTTTACCGTGCTGTGTCAACACTGCTCCCATGGCATAGTCACTGGGATCAATTTGGATCTCAAATGGTCTTTGTAGATCTGGCAATGATAGTATAGGTGTTGTACTAATCTTTTCTTTTAAGGTGTCGAAGGCTTTCTGCTGTTTTCCTCCCCACTGAAACACCTTGTTCAATCTTGTCAAAGCATGCAAGGGAGCTACAATTGAGGAAAATTTTGAAATGAACTTCCTCCAATATTGTGATGCTCCTAAGAAGCTTCTCACTTCTGTAGCAGACTTGGGTTTAGGCCAGTTCATGATGACTTCCACTTTAGAGGGATCTATTTTCAATTCACCTCCCCCTACTATATGACCCAAATAATTTAGAGAGGTTTTGCTAAATTCACATTTTGAGAGTTTAACATAAAGTTTTTCTCTTCTCAAAACATCTAATGTTTGCTTAACATGCTTTAAATGTTCTTCCCACATTTTACTAAAAATCAAAATGTCATCCAGATACACAATAACAAAATCATCAAGAAAAGGTTTGATTACATCATTCATTAATCTCATGAAAGTAGCAGGAGCATTAGTTAGGCCAAAAGGCATAACCAGCCATTCATACAATCCCTGCTTTGTTTTGAAAGTAGTCTTCCATGCATCTTGCTCTGCAACTCTGACTTGATGGTATCCACTGTGCAAATC
>APFE030190808.1:0-43666 GCA_000404065.3 Pinus taeda
AATTTATTTTAATTTAATTTTTCAATGTGATGTGCACAACAAAAATAATATATACAAAATCTATGGTGGATATATGTTGACGGTCCATCATGTTGACTTGGAGGAACTGCAAGGTTGGTATCGAACATATTCCAAAAAGGTTGGATCGATTTTTATTTCATCCAAATCTCCTGGATAGGATGGGTTACATGCGATCCTTCGTCTCTCTGACAGCTCTCTTTGACCACGATCTAATCATTTTACAGTGGAAGGGAAATAGGATTTGGAAAGGATTGCTCTTCAAGTTAAAAAAAAATTGATTGGCTAATGAGGACGTTTGCAAGACAGTTCCTAAATCATTGTCTTAGTTATCTGTGGATGATGGATTATCTTCGATGGAGGTAGTTTCCTTGAAGCTTCACATCCTCAAGAGGGTGGTAAAGGGATGTGATCAAGAAAAATTGGTTGCATGTCAAAGAGAGTTGGAGGAGATAGAGGCAAATATGGTTCACATAAATTACTTTATTCGATGTCAGATTTATTTCACGGGAACAAATTGATGATTTATGGGAGTTAGAGGATTGTAAATGATACATCCTTAGAGTACAGGAGGAGACATGGTGACTAAAAATCCATGTTATATGGTTAAAGGTGGGGGACAAAAACACTTGTTTTTTCTAGAGGTATGCTACGATGCGCATGGACCAAAACACTATTGAGGAGGTTGTATAAGTTTAGGACATTGTCTTCATTTGAAATCCATCAAGCCTTAGAACTCTTTATCATCCAAGGGAAGAAAAAGCATATAGAAGTTGTATGGTTGGCTTGATGAAGGTTCTTCCAAAGATGCATTTCACTATGAGGATTCATTCGGGCATATTTTATATATAATTGGAGGAATGTTTACATGTATTACATTCTCTTTTGTCACGACATTGATGGATATCATTGTTCTTAGGTTAAAACTCGGGCCTAAGACTATGTGGATGAAATATCTGAGCAAAAGGGGAACTTTACAAGATGAACACCCAACTATAGATCATGCCGTGTAGCACCAAGTTACACATGGGTTTGGTCAAAGGCCCACTTGAGTCTTGAGGTTGAACACCCTCTTCAAGGAGGTGGCTAGGGGATGTTGTAGGTAAGAAGGGGTGAGAAATAACTGTAATGGAAGCGCTTCCACATATTTAAAGTTGTGTCTACCCCTAAAGTCAAAAGTTTTGGGGGTAAGGACACAATTTCACATATTTGGATGCATATTTCATTTTTCAAGGTATTTAGGATTAAGAACTTTACCAAAATTCAACCCTAGGTGACTATTATCCATATGATCTTAATTAAAGAGATAAATTGCTAAATTTAATATAGTGTAGAAATTACTTTTAGATCATAGCATCAATCACACAATAACTAAAAATGTAACCACTGGAAGAATAAAAGAGTTTTGTAGATACATAAGTAATTTATTGAGAATAGTTTTCAGCGAAAATCACATCGTAATTCATTTGTCGACATGTTTCGAACCAATGAGTGTGGTTCTTAAACTTGTCTTGACGAAGAACCACACTAAGGAGAAATTTGCTACATATTCCTCACTAAGGAGAAATTTGCTACATATTCAATACTATTAGATTCCTTAAAGTTAGTATGAGTTCAATTATTTATCTAACTTAATAGCTTATCTAAACTTTTATTAATTTTTCTTATTATTATTTCATATAATTTTAATGATATAAGTTTTATTTATTTAGATAATTTTAATAATAATAAATGCATCTATTAATAGGTTATTGATCCTGATAGCTAAATACAAACTTTTACTTTTTAGGGTAATAATATAACAAAACTAAGTCTTAAATTAATTAACTAAATATTTATCTATTTCATTTTAATAAGAAAAAAAGCCTATTAATAGTTAATTGATTCGTACTCTTAATAATTTAATACAGGGATTTCCTTTATTCAAATATGGTAATAAATATAACAAAACCAACTTACAAATTAATTAATTAATTATTTTTTCCTTTCCTTATCCCTTGGTCCAGTTTAGCTTCCCAGTCAAATATAGTCGTTACTTAGTCAAATATAGTCATTGGTCCTCTCTAGTTACCTAGTCAAATATAATTGTTTCCTAGTCAAATATAGTTGTTGAATGATCTGCTCTCTCTATTTAACATGCGACCTTGATATGGTTCTTCAACTTGTACTGATGATGAACCACACTCGTTGGTTTGAAATGCATCCACAAATTAGTTATGATGTGATTTTCACTGAAAACTCTTCTCAATAAACTTGATATGGATCACAGAAGCCTAAATTCAACATAAGTAATATCTTCTCAAAATCGACTTTGCATACCTCAAGAAAAGCTCCACAAGCTAATAAAATAACCACTACATGGTCATCATAATCATCTCAAAATGAGGTATATGATCTACACAAAAAATAAAGGAAGAAAGTGTACAACTGTTGTATTGCTCCATATGGCCATACATATCCATATGATTGTATTGATTCTTTAAACAATTTCCTTTCATCCTATTCAAAACTTGTAAGTTCATCCTTATTGTGCATTTCTTTCTCTCATTTTTTCAATGTGGGTAATACCTCTCTATCTTGTCTTATTTATGCTTTTCTAAAACATGTACAAGTTCTTCCTTGCACTACATTTCTCAATGTACATATTGTTTGAGACATTTTCTTCATATGTGGAAGAAATTTTTCATGAGGAGATACCATGTGGTTGTTGACATAATTAAACCCTCACATGAATATTAAATTCATGCTTTAAAATGTTTTCATGAAATAGAAGTGGAAAGTGGAAATATGGACCCACTTTATTGATTCAAAAGACAATAGGAAGTGCTCCACTTGAGGAGGATTAAGATCTTGAAAATAACCATGAAGAAAATGGCACGAGGTCAACAATAGAATTGCCATATAATAAGTCAGAGCATATTTGATAGGAACCAAAATGATCATGAAGCCCCAACCATCGCCACCCAAATGCAAGCCAATGACCCACACTAGTAGATAAGAAAAGAAAAAGGATCGTAGGGCCCATGGCATCACGACATCCTTCACACCAATGAACCTCTTCCATGATTGTCTCTATCAAATTGTACCCCAGCACCAGCTAACCAACACGAAAACCCATTGAGGAGAAAATTTCATCGATGTGGTGCCAAAAGGCACAAATGCATTTTCTAGTGCCCCATTTTTGTGTATAGTGCCCACAAAAGAAGAGGAGTCTAACCTACTCTTCCTCAGCAAAGAACAATTTTCATTTTCCTCATAGCCTCTAGAATGCACCTCGCAATCTTTGGCATCTTCACCATGCCAAAACCTAAGACTGAATCCACCTCCTCTAAACACATTGCATTGGAAAATGCCTTCTCATGCCACCATTTTTATAAACTATCAAAACCTAGAAACCCTTGACCCTCGTAGAAAAACTGTGCAAACTCCTCTACATTCACATATGATTTGAAATGCTATAAAAATGTACTAGTAGCATATAATATTCTCCCTCATGTGGATATTTAAGCTCGTAACATCCCGTCAAGTGGTGAGATAAACAACCATCAGTCTGTTCAGGATTTAGATTACCATTTTCTTTTTATTACTAAATAGTCAATAATACTCCATGCCTATTTTAGTGGCTATCCCTTACTTTTACCAAATACTTATTTTAATACCTACAAAACCTATAAACCTCTACCTAAAATCTCCACCCCCAATATCTATAACATGTTGGCTCTATTTTTCGCAATTTTAAAACCCCCTTTATGAATGTACATGATAATTAATAAAGTGAAGCCCCTATGGCAAGTTGTCCCTTGAAGTGGTGATGCCATTTCGGTGTTTGCTAATGGTCAATCCCATATCCTTTGATGATCTATCACATTATCCCCATCCCTTTATGGACTGCATGAATGACTTCTGCCGTGTGGCTCCTGTCAGTCAAACTTAGCATGTAGTTGAGTCCTCCCCTCTTTCCAATAAGTCATCCTATGTAGTTGGGTTGTCATTCTGACCTTTGGATATGGTCTCATCCCTTGGATCATTTTCCCCTGACAAGGAATCAGAGGCTACTTTGTCCTCATCTAAGAATATGACTCCCCTTTCTATTAAAATATCCCTTTTCCACAATCCTCTGGATTCTGGAGGTCAATGATATAAAAATGTCACACATAGGAAGAAGAAACCCCTTAAATATAAAAAGGTTTTTGGCAGTAAGAAGATCGAATTAGGTTAGGCCGATGACTCTAGATCTTCCAAAAAATGGTTTGATGATGATTTTGATTTTACTGTTGGGAATGTCTCTATTTATGATTTTGATGGAGTCTGGGTCCTTAGTGGGGATGTAACCATGCATGTGATACCTCCATGATTATTATTTCCATTAACTTCTGGGGTTTGATAGTGACCCAAAAAATTAATCTCCCTCAAAGGTATTGTCTGTGTACCCTACATGACATGTAGTCACAACTGATGCTATTGGATTATCTGGTGGTATCAAGGTTAAGTGGGCTCCAAAAATTATTGAGATGTAGGCATTTATGTCATGTGTGGAGATTATCATGATCGGACACATGATGGGAAATTGGCAATGGGTTTGAATTTTCAATTCATATGCTCCATATGTGGGGCATAATCTATTTTGGGACCTGGTTCCGCAATCTAGAATCCTTCGATTAAGTTCCTTGATCATTGCGGGGGATCTTAATTTTTCGATGGGGAGGGAAAAGATTTGGGGACAGAAGTCTAGAATTGATAGCATGGCTACCTATTTCAAAGGTTTTATGGAGGAATTTTCCCTTTTGGATGTGATTCCATATCCTCTTGGTACCAATAAGAGGAATGGGAGAACTAATGAGGAGGGTATATAAAAAAGAATGGACAAGTTTATGGTTGATCAGACTATGGTTAATCATCTAACAGATATAATATCTTATATTATCCAAACATTTATTTCTGATCACTTCTGCATAATGTTGACATGGGACGAAGGGGAACATAAGAGATCATAAGCCTTCAAATTCAACACGAAATGGCTTAAAATGGATGAATTTGGGAATCTGGTCTGAAATGTTTAGTCTCAGTCATTTCTTCCTCCTCCATAGAATCACATGACATCCATATGCTAAAAGTTTATAGAGATGAAAAGGGTATTTCAAGAATGGATTAGGGGGGTGAATGAGGGTGAAACGAAAGATCTTAGGGAGATTAACATTTTCCTATGTTATTTCAATGATCCTCAGGATCCATTATTCTTCTCAGAGGAATACCAACACAGTATCATTGAAATGGAGTGTAAGAGAAGGGACATTCTATGTTCATGGGAAAATACATCCACATGAAGTGAAGGGTGATGTGGATAAAAGTTGAAGATAAAAATACCATATATTTCCATGCACATTTCAATGCCAGGAAATAGATCAATTCCATAAGGATGATAAGAGATGATGCCAGATACATATTCAGTTCATAGAGATCTATTGAACAGGTTGTGCTCACACATTTCAGAGGCTAATTCTCAATACAAGAGACATATTTCTGGTTGCGAATGGATTTCATCAAAGAAGCTCCAAACATATTCACATTGGAGGATAATGACAGATTGGGACAACCAACCACAAGGGAGGAATTGTCAAAGATATTGAAGGAATGTGGAAAGAAAAAAAGTATCAGCTTAGATGGGTAGGGGGTTGAACCTTTTATTCATTTAATTGATTTGATGATCCCAGATTTGTTCACAGTAGTTGGAGAATCTAGGATTCATGGGTTCATCTAGGGGTCCATAAATGCAACTTTCATAGCATTAATCCCTAAAAGGGTGGAACCAAGAACCTTTGCATATTATTTTCCTATGTCTCTCTGCAACTCGGTCTACAAAATGACATCAAAATTGATTGTGAGTAGGTTGAAGGTGTTATTTTCGAACCATATTACAGATGAAGAGTTG
Source organism: Pinus taeda (assembly GCA_000404065.3). Lineage (NCBI taxonomy): Eukaryota > Viridiplantae > Streptophyta > Pinopsida > Pinales > Pinaceae > Pinus > Pinus taeda. The sequence goes on from APFE030190808.1 coordinate 5,948, forward strand.
GTAGAAAAATACAAGATGTAATTGGTATTGCCCAGGAGATGATGCACTCTATTAAATCATGGAAACAAAGAGCTTTCCTTCTGAAGGTAGACTTGAGCAAGGCATATGATTACATTCACTGGGGATTCCTCTTATTAGTCCTGTTAAAATTTGGTATGTTCTACTTAACATTAAATGGATTTTGGCATGTTGAAAAAGTACAAATTTCGGTGTCAATATTAATGGCTTGGCTTCATAGTTTTTCAATACATATAAAGGAATTAGGTAGGGTTCTTCCATGTATCCATTTCTCTTTGTCTTAGTTATTGATTGTTTCAGTAGAAAAATGAGGATGTCAAAGGATAATGGAATTATTAAAGGGATCATAGTAACCATAAATATTTCCATCTCTCATTTAATGTTCATAGATGATATGTTACTCGGTGGGGAATCCATATTGGGGGAGTGGAGAACCATTAGAGACATCATTAAATCATTGGGAGTTGCATCTAGTTTGTGGATGGATGAAGGAAAATCAATCTTGTTACATGATGATAGTGATGAGAATGTAATGAAGGATACATGTGATTTGTTTGGGGTAGCATCATCAATCGTGGATGATCGTTTCACCTACCTTGGGTTTAAGATCAAACTGAAAGGATTCTATAACTAGGATTGGGCATGGTTAATTGAAATATTTCACAAAAAAATCGATAGTTGGAAATAAAAATGGTTGACGATGAGAGGACAGATGGTAATGATGAAATCAGTGCCACAAAAAATTTCAATATATTGGATGCATATTTATTTAATTCCAAGGGAGATCATCCATAAGATAGAAGCTAACATGAGCCACTTCTTATGGGTTGTAACACGGTTACATGACAAAATTCATATTGATGGTTAGCACTTGCAAGGCCAATGGACGAAGGAGGTTGGGGTTTGATAGATACATCCACTTTTAACAAGGTTTTGATTGTACAAAACATGTGGAGGGAAATGTCAGGAAATGGTGTGTGGTCTCATATAATTAAGGAAAAATATATGTTTCGTCAAACTTTCTCTTCATGAAGTAGTCACAATACCAAGAAGAAATTTGTTATATCACACATATGGAGAAGTATGATGAACAATCTATTGAGAAATCTAGGGTATAGCAATTAGGTGATTTCTCTTGTAATGATAACTTCTTGTGAATTTTTTCTACTCCTTTAAATTATGATCTTCTCCTTAGTTATATTATTATAGTGTTCTTCATAAAACAACTACCAAAGCATAAACAATAAAGAGACAAGAGGTAAAGAATATATGTAATCAACTAGGGCCAAAACCACTCCCACTTGAGAGGAAAACCCAAACAAATTCTTCTTCCTATAGAGACTACAATTGATGAATACCAATACCAAGACCCTTGACCTATTTGACCTCTCCAAGACCAGGACACCAAGGTTCTTATTTTGACCTCTATTCCTTAATAGTGTCAACGATAGTCAACTACATGTTTCTTCTTTCTACCTCTACTACCTTTTCTCTGCTTCAAACCTGCAACTTCCCTGCCCTAATTCAAAAACCCTATTACATGTAGATGACCTTCTCTTGTACCTTGACTTCCTTCACTTTAGGTGGAGGCTACCGCCTTGCAACTAGGCTTAAGACACCCCTTAGCTTTATCCTTGACTTGATCTTCAAAAGGGACTGCAGTAATTCAACTTCTTCTACATTAAATATTGTCTATACTTCACACTTTTGGAGTGATTCAACCAAAAATAGACCCAAAAACAAAGCTAAGTACATCACTCTTCCTTTCCTTTTCTTCATTGGTTATGAGGCTTCTTTCCTAGTGATTCTCACACTCCTTATTGCAGACCTCTACTTTACTGAAATTATAACCTTGAAATGAAGTCGAGATGCCCTATTTATAGTTGTTTCCCATTTACATTAGCCGACTTGAGTTTTGTGTGATCCAACATGTCCTTTGGTGAAGCTTCGTAATTTCATTTAAGGCCAACTTAAAGGATATGTTTGAACTTGACCTTGAAGGATCTCTTTGACTCTTTCAATGACTTACATATAGTTTTATCATGCCTAATAAGGGTCTTCTTTACATAACATTGACTCAATAGACTATTATGACTTGATGAAAAACCCAAAGCCTCACAATGGGAACCTTAACTAAAATAAAATTCCTTGTTCATGAAACACATGATTCAAGCAATACAAAAATATTTTTTTTTTCTTCTTTACATCAAGTGCATAAAATTATATTTACACATGTCATTATGAAGACCGAACCTAGTTACACTTTTCAACACAATCTACACTTGATGTTGGTGTTTTCCTGTTGGTGGGTTGGAGATGGATCTAAGACCAAAATTGGATTGGATTCCATCACGGGGAAGGATGGAAATAATGCATCATCATTTTAGTTGTTGCAAATCCTTCACAAAAAGGACATTATCCGCTTGCAATAGATATATCTATCGGGGACTCAAAACATTGATCAGTAGAGTTGGAGAAGGTTCGAAGATCTTGGCATAACATATACATATCATGAGGAATAGGGGTCATACGTAGTGGAACTTTGATCTTCTGGCATCATTCTTGGTGATAAGAAAGACCATATGATATGGAGGGGGACAGGGGGGGGCAGATGAAAAAGAACAAGATGATCATCCAAGACATCTACCTGAAGTTGCGAAGGCCTAGGAGGAACAATGTTTTTGCTGGTTGGAAACACACGATCGTATATTAACATGGAACAAATTACAAAAGTTTGGGTTCATTGGTCCTGGAATATTCCCTCTATGCATTGTTGGGGGGGGGGGAGATACAGATCATTTGGTAATGAAATGATCATATGAGAGGCTGATATGGGATGGGGTTATGGAGGAAATGAAGCTTATTTTTGTTGGCACTAGTCAACCCTTGTTCAAATTTCTTTTGTCATGGTTCACTTCACATAGGAAGTACAAGTCCCTCCCATTTTATATCATAAGTATTATAGGACAAAGTAGGAACGCTAGGATTTTTATTAGAAAACTATGATTGTTAGAGAAGTTGTTATCAAGATAGTTGTTTTTTTCAATGAGATCAGGTCAGTGATCAAGTCTAATAGAAATACGAAATGAAATTAATTGATATTTGGAAAGAATATATGGTTGGGTTTTTTTACAGAGTCACCAATAGATGGAAATGCGAATGTGGTGCAGTCATAGTTACTAAGTCTGGTAATTTCTTCCACTTCTGGTGGGAGGGCAGAATGGGATCAAACAACAAATCTAAGATTACAACATTATGGGGATTCCTTATTGTATAAAAATGGCAAAGTTTAGATAAAATTAAAGTATATGGAGATGAAAAAGGAATCACTGACTCTGTAAACAATCATACTAATTTCAATCCCTCCATATTGTAAATTAGATGATGAGGATTCAGAACCTGGTAAGAAATTTTAATCATATACATTTCCAACAAAGAATATAATTGGACAACGTACCTCCTATCGAAAATAGGTTTTCAAAGGAAATAGGTAAAAAAAAATTCTTAGTCTTCAAGCAGGGTATCATGGTCAATGTAGGCAACATCAACTACTCTCAGGAGACATTTTACCACAGACATGATTTTGATGGAAGCTTTGTATCTTTAGATAATGAAAGTCTTCATTTATGAAAATATAATGGGTATAAGCTAAAGTTTGATGTTAATAAAGATACTTTTGGTAGAACAGGAAAATAGAAATGTATGGGCATAGGAATGATAAGAGAAGTATGAAAAGATAATATAATGAATGAAATCTGAATTATGTACTATCCTTATATTTTAATACAAAGATAGATTTTTTTATTTTTGTAAAAAAAAAGAAAATAGCTTTCAAAATAAATGAAATAGTAAAAAACACACATTAAAACACAATCTATGGAGACCATGAAAAGTACCCCAACTATGTTACTTCCTATCCACACTCAACCAAATGCCTCCATTTATCCTCTCATGAAGCACACCTCTATCGTAAGCCTCCATTGCCCTAAATCCCAATAGTTTTTATCAGCCTCCATTGCTTTGCTTCCTGAAGAACCCATCAACAATGTAAATACACACTCCTAATCCTTTACCCTTACCTTTTTTTCTAGCATCTCGTATTGATAATTTTAACAAAAATTAAATTTTAAGACAAAAGATTTCTTTTGTCTTAAAAAACTGTCTTAAAAGCCCCCTCCGTGTAGTAGTGTCGAATGCAACAAAAGACAAGTTGTCTCTAATCATATTAACATAGGTCAAACGGACATAAGATGAATTGATGTCCAAGAAATCTTGCGAGAAAAAGTTGTTGCATTCTTCAGAGTTGGCTACCCCCACAAAATAAAGAGACTAACAAATTGTTGTCTTTATATAAGATAACATGAATAGAAAGTGAAATAGCAACCTTGGTATAGGTGCGAGACAATAGTAGCATGCAAGTTGGCAGACCGAGGGCACAATGTCAGAGTCAATTTTGCAATTGTTAGATAATATTATCTTAAATTGATATGTTTTTGTCTTAATTCTTAATTATATTAAATGAGTTTCATCTTAAGTGTTCATTGTCTTAAATATAAAGTTGTCTTTAAATATTTTTGTCTTAAAATATTTTTGTCTCAAATTGTTTTTGTCTTAAATATAAAGATTTGTCTTAAAATATTTTTTTCTTAAACTGATTTTGTCTTAAATATAAAGTTTTTTCATAAATTATGTTTGTCTCAAACTATTTTTGTCTTAAATTTAAAGTTTTGTATTAAAATATTTGTCTTAAAACATATTTGTCTCAAATTGTTTTTGTCTTAGATTTTATATTTAAGATAATTGAATTGATATTAAATTTTAATGTAAAATAAATAAAATAAAGAGTGACTTTTTAAGACAAAGGATTTCTTTTGTCTAAAAAAATGTCTTAAAAGCGTCCTTGGTGTAGTAGTGACAGAGGGTTAAATGTTTCACTGTAACTTCTAAACCAATAATATCTCTGGCATGGGAATGCCTATAAGGTTGTTGGGCTAACGCGGGCCTTAACCATTCTCTTTAATTTATTTTTCATATGCACAGGGTTATAAGTTTACATAATTAGTTATACAGTTGATTAATCTAATTCGTGTCTTTTATTATCACTACGCTGCGAGTCATAGACAATTCAATTTTCCCACATTTCCTGTGTACTCATTGTTAGTCTGATTATTCTTCACCATTTTTCTACAATTAATTTATTATTCTCACACTTGATGAGAGGATTACTTAACATATTATACACTTTTACGATTCATTCAATATTAAGTTTGTCATTTATTTAATTATGATTTTGTCCTACACTGGATAGAAACCTCTCAGACCTCTCAGATCAATCATCAACTATGATGGTAACTTCATTTCTCAGCAAGGTTATATTATCATTACAAATTTATAATCCTGTGTTATTTACAGACACAATATGAACTCAAAGAGTAAATTCAATAATTTTTTGAATTCATCTCAAGTAGGCACGAAATTCAGTCGAGAAAAAGACTCCTACCAATGGTATATGAAGTTTTTCCTTCATACATTTGAGACTCTTCCACACTAATTCTTATCAGATGATTTTTTTTTTTTTTTTTTGTTTCAATTATTACAAGAACTATTCAGAAACTCTGCAAAATTTTCGTCTTCAACTATAGTATACAAGTTTTCCAAAATACCTTTACAACAAATATTGCTTTGATATAAAAGAAATGATCCCATAAAATTTCACAAATAACTTGTAAACTTAAAATATAATTATATGGCTAGATTAGGCTTTCCGGGCAATTTGAAAGAGGAGAATACCACTCTCCCTGACCAATGAGAATGGAAATCATGTCCATTTCTCCCTTCGAGCCTTTTCGCTTCCAGAACAGTGGTTCACAATGACCCAACAGGGTCTATTCCCAGACATGAAGACTCTACAGTCCAACTTATAATCAGACAGACTCATGAGTTTGTCTTAGGGATTCTAATGGTCAGCCATGAGATCAAGAACCCTAATTGTTAGTGTACTTCCCTCCCTCAACAACATCTTGTTCATGGAATTAGATATTCCCCAATCTCCTTTCTTCAGATTCCTTGGGCATTTTCCTCTTTTGCCCTCCTTGGATTTTGTTCCCAACTAAGGTGCTTTATCTATGGGGATGGGAGTAATTGTCTAAGTATTCTGGTAAAAGGAAATTTTCATCTAAGGTCTTTTCCCTGTAAATTTCATTTCTTGCCACAACTAATTTTTAAATAAAATTAAAATACTTTAACATTTAAATTTCCTACTAGGCTTTCCACATAGCCCATGGTTTACCAAGTTACTGCAGTAAAGTCAATTATATATTTACTTTTTCATTGAGGAGTATTACATCTTATCCCTCCTGAGTGAAACAACGTCATTGGCGATTTCTTCTAATCTTTTAAAACATGATGGAATATGGTTCACCCTTGAAATCTTCATCTTTCCAAGTCATTCTCTCTAGACTAAAGTGTATTCATTGCACTTTATCATGGGCGATAACTTTCTTCTGTAGTAATATTTCTCTCAAATTAGGGGTATACATAGGTTTAGCCTAGAACCCTCTATCTAGTTTGACCTACATTCACAATCAACGAAGTTGTCATTAGTTTTTTTTTTGGCCATTACTCCCTATAAAAACATGTATGTATATATTTACAATTATTTCAAATTTTATTACAAGCATTATTAGTTCTTATTTATGTACCCTGGCAAGGGTCATCAACATGCTTCACAATCCCACAATGGTTAATAGCCTACATTCAGAAAGAGTTAGCAAGTTAACTATAGCTCATTAACAATAAAAATCAATATTTTTACTTACGTAATGGCTATGTTGATCACCGTGGACTTCATCTTGTTGTTTCCGTATAAATTTCAAATCATGAAAACACCAATTTTATCTACACTAACTGTTGGGTAATTTTATTGTTAGTTAAATTATTTGTCATTAAATTGTCAAACCCATGGTTCGTGAACTCGAGAAGTATACTTACACAATATATGCTAGGAATCAACTTTCAACTTTAAAAGGGAATCCTAATCTATTGAAACAAACATCGCAACTAAAATAAAACAAATTCATGAGCAATATCTAAGATGCGTGTACACACATTTCCTTTTTTAAAAGTTTCAAATTCGGAACTTCGAAAGAAAATTTTTAATCTATGAAAAATTGAAATGACAATTGGCATGAAAGTAAACTTACTGTATTGACCTAAAAATTAAATATATTCTAGTGACATGAAAGTAAATCTATATATATATATATATATTGTTTTGTTAGGTAAGACCCATAGGGGATTTGAACCAGTGACCTATCACACAGAGTGCCTTAACAATGCACCCATTCATCGTCAATCCAAAGCCCCATAGGCTAACAAGAAAGTAAATATATTCTAATGACTTGAAAGTAAATTTAATCTAGAAAGCAACAAATTCTATAGTAAGAAAACATTCAATTTTTAAACTATGAAAATTAAAGGCAACCTATTCTTAAAGCGATGAGAGGTGAATTAAAATTACTAACGTGTGCATTGTCAAATTAGAATCATTCATGAATATCTATCAAATAAATTGAAAGAAATGAATTTATGAAATGAGATGCTTAACCTGCAAAATAACATAAATGGAATGAGTATGAAAGAATGTAAACAATGCATCTAATCAAAATACTTCAACTGAACATAAAGAAACTGAAAAATAAAACATTAGAATACATCCCATACTCATTAGGTAGCCATCCCAAAGTGCATGAGAGGTGGAAAGTTGAGAAAACTCTTTGGGAAATACCAAATGAAGGAAAAACCATATCAGAGTGAACTACAATGGTATTCATTACATCAATCATAAGCATAGTGCCAATCCATAACTTTTCTAAAACTATAACTCATTAATTCTAAAACTCATAAAATATACCACTTGAAAATATAATTTACTTACATAGAGGAATATAAATTATTCTCAATATTAGAATTAAGAATTAATTCTTGTAATATGCTTGTAATTGAGAATTATAATAATATTCTTCTTTTGATATCCTTAAAAGATTTAATAATATTTAATTATTCTTTTTTTTTTTTTGCTGAAGCAAGAGTCGTACCTTCTATTTCATTAAATCTAAAAACAACTTACATAGAATACAACAGTCCCCATCGAACTATGGGAAAAATAAAAGCCACCTGCATATAGCCTAGGGCCCCGAGCTAAAGGTTTAAACACTGAGCCTCGGTCCCTGAAACAATCAAACAAGTAAAATAAAGAGTCATACCCGAAGAGGCATTAGGGACCGACCTAAAAGGAATTTAGTTTTGAGTGGGGGATAACCCTCAAGCACAAAGAGCGCGTGAAAGCCATCGAATTCCACCAAGACTCGAAACCTGTCCAGAAGATATTCTTCCCCAGATTAGCACCATTATCCTTGACCGTTTATCCTCCACGCTAGATCCAATGGTGGAGGACAATATCGCTATACCTAGAAGCTCGGAAATTAACCATGTGATAGCCATCCTGGACCCACCAACAAGCTTGTTTGTTCCTCACTGTAGATCCTCCACGCCAGATCCAATGGCGGAGGATAATATCACTATACCTAGTAGCGAAACGATTAACCAACATGCTCACTTGTTTCTGACCATAGATCCATCCTACATCATCCAACAACCAAGGATCATATCGTACGAGCCTAACATACCGAACATTACCATGTAATGAGGGTGGTATTCCTTCCCCGTACTATGCCACGTGGAGCAAGGTGAATGGAATCGCTCCCAAATCCACAAAACTGCCTCCCATGTGAAGGGCGTGAAATGGAATATAAACCACCTCTCGAGTGGTATTATAGCAACAGAAAAAAACACGAGGGGTTTAAGGCTGCCAAGAAAGCCGAAATTCCTGCCCCACTCATCATCCCATCTCCACGGCCCCATAAACTAGTGCAAGAAGAAAATCCATCTATTTGGATGACCATCCATAGACCTAAGCCTGCTCAGCAACTTCCAACTAAAACTCTGTGTTCGTACTGTTGAGGGTTTGGGAGGCTAACAATGGCCTGCATCCCCAGAATATTTTTGCTTCGGAAAAAACTCTGCATCAAGAATCCACATCACCTAGACTCCGCCTCTGTGTCTTTGTTTCAGAACAACATTATGTCCTCATCCACTTGGTCGTGACATTGCGCCTTTAATCTATTCAGAGGCATCTCAGGCCAACTCAGGTAGATTCATCTTACTTGAATCTATCATTAGCTTTCCCCATTCCATCAATAACTTGTTTTGATTTTTCCTGCCTCTTTTCTTTCTTGGGTTTCTAGGTGCTAATCCAGGTGTGTTTTTCATGGTTTTTACACCTTTGTTTCCCTGCCTTTCACTTATTCTTTGCCTGTCCAGCCCTTTATCTTGAGTTTTCCATAGGAATAGCTACTGTACTCTATTGAAATCTTCTTGCAGTAATGAGTCTACCCCACTCATGTTCCCCTGTTTCAAGAACCCTTCCAAATCTAGGTGTTCTCTATCAAGAATCTCCTGTAGTTCATGATATTCCATTTCCATCTCACTCTAGGTCATTTCTAGGTCCATCTCCAGTTCTACTTAAGTAAGCAGAGTCTCTTTCTGTTTGTAACACTCCTGTGTTTGTACTCTGTCTTCTTCTTTTCTATTCTCCACGGGGCTTCCTTCCATAACCTAATCTACTTTTGTTATCTCTTCTTCTTCTTCAAGTACATGGAACCTGTTCAGATTAGCCTATTGCCCTTCTATTTGATGTTGCTTTGGCCCCCTCTTGCCCCCTTTTCCTTTGTGTACCACTTTGTGAAAGCCTTCAGTATCTTTCATTATGGTCACCTTACTTTTGTTCTCCATTTTACTGAGAGAGCAGTCCCTGAATAGGTGCCCATGCTCATGGCACCTCTGACATCTGAAAGGAATATGTTCATAGTATACTGTTTGCACCCATTCTTCATAAAAAACTTCCAAGATGACCTCATTTGGTAGAGGCCCAGATAGATCCATCTTCACACATATTCATACGAAGGAAGTGTACTTTCCTCTTCTGGTGGCTTCAGAATATTTGACAAAGCGACGTAATTTTTTTCCTATGGCACATAAAGATTCTGTGTGCATGTAATCAAGAGGTAGAGGGTAGAGTCTTACCTAGACTAGGACCGAAGTGAAAGTTTCTAGCTCAAGGACAAAATTCATCATCCATGGTCACATGTAGAGGCCTGCTGTGGCATAGAAGTATGGCCCTCCTTCAAACACCCTATCTTTGTCCACAATATTTGTGAAGAACACAGTGAAGAAACCCTTTGACCCAAGATGTAGGTCAATGCTTCCTTTTGGTTTCTAGTTGTATTCAATGGGCCATAATCCCATGAATTTGCAAATGATAGCATATGTCGGCATGTGGTCCTTGTGTGCCTGGAGAGCCGGATCATTTAAAAATACTTTGGGTGTGACCTCAGCTTTGTGTTTACATGGCCCCTTTTGTGCTTTGTTTTTCGATCCCTGTTCCTTGTCTTCTTCCTCATTTTCTTTATTTCTGTTATTCTCCCTTGTCTTGTTTAAATCTTGTTCCTCTTCTGTATTCCTTATCCCTTCACCTGAAGGACCTCTGACGCTCTCTATTAGTTTCTTTCATCATCTAGCTAGTGCCTGCCTATAGGAGGGAGTGGAGCTCCCTCCTTTGAGTGCTTCCATGGAAACTCCCACGAACGCCTGCAAACCCCATCACTTCTAGGAAACTCCCATGACTCTCTCCTCCTCCCCCAATAATATTTAATTATTCAACAACACTCATTTTACAAGAATTTTTATGGTAGCTTATGCTAGGGATATTAAAGGAGGAAGTATGGGCTGAGACAAAAATGTGGGCAAAATGTGGACCCCACTTAATTAGTTGTAGAGGCACTGATACACGCATTATTTATGACTAAAATATTAGAAGCAATATCATATAAGTCCAATGTTTGTTTTGTTGTTATTGCAAACAACAAATATACATTATTTAATGCTAAAATATTAGAAATGAAATCCTTTAGTGCTATTTGCGGTGATCCTCACATTGAAATCTTCCTCCGCACACACCTAATTTGAAACATGTTTGAAAATAAAAACATAAGAATTATGTACAATTAAAATATGATCAATAATATAAGCATAAAGTATGCATTTTAATAATAAAATATATGAACGTGTTGATGGTTTTGGACCCTCCAACATTCAAGGGATCTCCCTAGTATGAAGTCCCAACTAGAGCTCACACCGTTTGTTGTGGGAGTCTCATCCGTTATGATGGACTAGTTGCCATTATCTTAAAGATATGCCTTAGATCTTGCATGTTAGCACATGAGAGTGGTATACATAGTCTTCAAACAATAAGGCTTATGTTCCTAGTGAGTGCTTAGTCTAACTTGTGTCTAATTTCTTTCACTGTAGAGGGACTGAGTGAGAGTGAGTCTCAAGTCGAAAGGGAATAGTTCCAACTTAGTTAGAGAGACACAACACAACAGGACATGCGCAAATTTTGGTGGAGTAGTCCACACAGATGTGGTAGTCACAAACAAAAAGTGAACAGATAGCATGTAGATCACTCAGCGAAATAATCCACATGAGTGTGACAATTATTATAACAAGTTTACAAGAATGAATTTGTTGAGTTTCTGGTGGAAGAGTCCACATAGGTGAGACAATGTTAACAAACGATACAACACATTTCCAACAACATATGCACTAAAACAACCGAAATAGTTCAACTATCTTAGTACAGGTTAAAACCACATGTATTATAAACATCCAAAGAATAGTCTTACAAATGAATACAATACATGTGTGAAAACGTGTTAGTATGTCAATAGACTTCTAAACTAAGCGAAAGTTCCAAGAAAGATCCATACACCATACATCATGAACTTTGATAGTGGGGCATTGGAGCCACTACTCACTCCTCAAAGAAAAGACTACAGACTGTCAAGGCTATGTGGGAGGAGCCAAGGTGAAATGTCCTTTGCACGTACCAATGAGGGGTATATATAGCCAAGGGTGAAATTGACCCTTGTGACTCTTCGACTTCCCTCATGATTGTTCGACTTACATGACTCTTCAATTTACATCACTCTTTAACTTCATCCATGGGTCTCTTGGACTTCCACATTACATTACATTGATTACACAAGTATGACAAAAAATAGTGATGTGGTCAAGGTGACTAATGACACAACTTGACATGACACTGCTGGTATGCACATGATGGCTATGTTGTTTATGTGGAGCTACTCTTCTGTTGAGTGATGACTGTAGCCGTGGTGTACCATAGCTTCACCTCCGAATGGAAAAGTGCATGAAGTCTTCAATGGTCTCGGTGTTCACTTGATGGTCCATGCATGTACACGTGTTTTCCTTCGCTTATTACTTGGTATGCTCCATGTGTTCATCCAACCATGAGCAAGTCTTCTAGCATGAACTCCTTGTTAATCATGTTCATCACCACACCATGTCTCATCCATGTACCTTTTTATACAATCAATCATGATGAGATGACATCAAATCTAGAAATCGCCTAGTCTAACATGATGCATTGTCTTTGGTTTCCAAGTGCATGCGACCAGGAGAGAGGAAAATGCTCTAAAACAGCCTAGAGCACATGTTAGGCTGGGATGCGAGGCTCGTGGTCACTATCAAGAAAAAATGCAGAAAGGTCATTTGAAGATTGGGATGAGTAGTCCGGAATAGCAATGACATTCTATGGGATCTAGCTCAGCTGGGAGGAAGAACTACACATTGTTTCCTAGGAAGGCGGTGCAGGCAGCAGAAGACACTTGCATTGAAAACTATGCAAAACTGGGATGCGTCATGCCAAACATGTATGCACAGTTTTCGGGCTAACCAAGGTGTCGGGTAGCTGGTGGATAGTCCAGGAAAACTCCACAATTTCCATGTGGAGCAGTAGGTCGGCTGGCGGGGGGATTGACTTATAGAACTTCGCAATTTTCAGAAAAAGTGGAGTGAAAGGCAGTGGGTGCATGTCCCTCTTTTTTGCGCAATTTCCCTAATCAGCAGAGGTGGGCATGCTGATGGCTTCTGTGCAATTTTTGGGAGGAGTGAAGCTTGGGGTCACTGCCTGGTCAAACTCTCCAGTTGACCAGTGGGAGGCTTAATGGATTGGCTTGTGGGCAACGAAGATTGAGATGGCTCCTTGGTCAACTTATGCATTGTTCTAGGTGACAGTCAGCCAAGTCAATTCCATGATTGCACGGTACAGACTACTGTGGAGGCTGCCTCAAGCTCTCCATAATTTTGGGCGGTAGTACTTGGTCATTGAGGTCTGAGATTGCGCAGTGCAGCTCAGCAGAGGTCCAGCTGATGGAGGGTGGTCCATCGATAGATCTTTGGCAAAATGGTTAAGTGTGTGAGAGAGTGAACTCATGTATAGATGACCTTGTAAACACACACTCAACATGACTTGACAACAAGACATCTCGAATAAACAAGATAACATATGCTCAATGTGACTGACTGCGGGAATGTCTAATGGTAAAAGCGATAAGTGCAATAGTTTGGATAGAACTTTAGATGACAGTTACGACACTTGCACGATAGTTCTTACAACATATTGTGTGAGTGTGATAGATGTTTACATATCGAACACAACTCAATACAAACCTTCAACATCACTAGAACAAGGTAGCAAGCATGACATAGCAATCAGCATGTAGAAGACGACAGTTGGTCAAACAATGAAAAGGAAGTAAGACATGTAGAGGAAACATATGAAATGAATTTTTGTGTTTGCGGGCATGCATGTCACCAAGGACAAGATGATATGACAATGATAGGAAGTCCTGAAAACTCAACAAAGAGGTGTACTTCAAAAAGTGTTCTTTACTTACCATACTTACCCTCGAGATGATCATGCATCTCACGAAGTTTGCATGCGATCCTGATCTTTTTCCATTACTTGATCTCTTGGTCCTTCTCCTTGACTCCTTGGGAGTGATCTCAGCATATCACATTTTCCTGTATTCATTGAGTGATGGATCAACGTCGTTTCAATGGGAAGTGACTACTATCGGGATGAGGCCATGGGAGGCCCATTTGCACAGTTTCTGAATGCAAGACACATGGGGCAACTTGGACAACACTCCAAATTTTTGAGGCATATAACATTGTTGCAGGATGGGACTCTTGGGAGGACACCTTTGCACAATTTTTGAGTGTAGTGTAGCCTGAGCACCTGAGGCAATACTAAGCAGTTTTCGGTTGCAAGGCAGGCTAAGAAACTGAGGGAAAATACTGCGTAATTTCTAGTGACAGTGGGTTCCGGTTGCGAAAGGACATTGGAGGAAACCACTGCGCAATTTTGGTTTCCAAGGGATGTTGGGGACTCTGCACACTACGAGGTTTCAACGGGCAAGGGAGGAAGCTTGACAGTTCTAGAAGAAGAGTGAAAAGTTTCGAGATGCTGGATGAGGCTAGGTTGCTTGGGAAATGGCTAAGTGTGTCATCAGTGACACATATATAAACAGTGATAGGATTCAATTGTGATCCCACACTCACACTTAGTGACCCAATGTAGACCATCCAAAATAAAAAGGACATACTTTTCTTGATTCAAAAACTTTCATGAAAAAAGTGCGTGAAGTAAGTGTGAAACATGTCTATGTGATGATAACAACTCATGCACACATAATTTACCTTGAAGCGAAACAATATTCCCTTTGCATGATAAAGCACAATCCCTATGCCCAAAGATGACACATGCTACAAATATGAGAGCATGAAATAATCTTAAGATCATGGAGGGAGGAAGCTTGAGATCATCACCTTACAAATAAGTGACCAGGGGATGATCGATCACAGGATTCAAGGTAGGCTCTGAAATTTGCATGCGAGCCAAAATTTTCGAGGATGGTTGTAGCCGCTATAACAGAAGGCTTTAAATCTTCCTTCGTACAGTAAATCAATTAAAAAGTAATAGTATACATTATTTACAACCAAAATATTATCAATAGTATAAGCATAAACAA
This sequence comes from Pinus taeda, assembly GCA_000404065.3. Lineage (NCBI taxonomy): Eukaryota > Viridiplantae > Streptophyta > Pinopsida > Pinales > Pinaceae > Pinus > Pinus taeda. Next base: position 20,980 of record APFE030190808.1, read on the forward strand.
TGTTATTGAGAAAATATCCATTATTTAATACTAAAATATTACCAATAAAATCCTTTAGTGTCAAGTGCGGTGATCGACACATTGAAAGCTTCCTTCGTATAATGAATCAAATAAATAACAATAGTATGCATTATTTACAACTAAAATATTATCAATAATATAAGCATAGACAATGTTATTGTGAATAATAAATATGGATTATGTTTTGATAATAAAATATTATCGATGAAAGCCTTCAATGTGAAATGGAAATATCCACACAATGAATGCCGGAAAGCTTTTTGTGCACAATAAACCTTCTCCACACTTTCGTGCATCCCATAAACAACGTTTTTTCTCATTGAAATGTAGTTTTTTACAGAATCACTTAAGTAGCAAACGTATACATTATTTAAAATTAAGATGTTATCAATAATATAAGCACAAACAATGTTATTATTTGCACAATGAATATTCTCTACACTTTTGTACATCCTATAAACAAAACTTCTTATCAATTGAATGTGGTTTTGTACAAAACTTCGTGTACAGTTCGAACAATTTTTACTCAATTGACTACTGATATGCATTATTTATAACTAAAATATTACCAATAATCTTAGCAATAAAATTGTTTAGTGCAAAGTGTGGAGATTCATACAAAAAGAACATTCGAACAAGAGCTTAAACAGGGAGATATTCAAAGTATTCGAAAATATGAATATAAGTGTTACTTACAATTAAAATATTACCGATAATTTAATATATGTTAATCAGTTCCTAAAATATTAACAATAAAAGCCTTTAGTACAAACATATTTATCAATTAATAACAACTTACAATGTCAATGGTTTACTGAATACAAGAGTAGCTACTTCTCACACACTTCCACACAAGAGCCTAAACAAAAAGATATTCGGAAATACGAAAATAAACATTATTTACACTTAAAATATTACCAATAATATCATATATATGAATCTCTTACTAAAATATTAACAATAAAATCCTTTAATGTCAACATATTTATCAATTAATAATATCGTTAACCAAAAAATATTGTGTACAAAAATAACTTTCACTTTAAAAAAACATTATAAAAAACAATCAATTAAATAACAATAAATACATAGATTATACTACATCAGAGTTATTCTCCTTATTAATTAAATTAATTGTTCATAAAAAAACATAATATCTATTATACATAATAAAATGCATTTCCCATGAGTTCCTTACATCATTTAACAACAAATTCCTACCAGGCACAACTAAATATGAAAATATCATTGGAAAAAGTTATACATGACCGATTTAGATAGTAGCTATAAAATTTTTATATAGTTGTAAGAAATATATCTTAATTAGAGAGATATCATCACCATGACCAATGTCTACAACAACAAACGTTTGAATATATTATTATACTTAAGAATTATTTAATACCACATAAAACACATTATTAAAATGTTCATATATTTTATTTCAAAAGATGCGTTTACAAATTGTTACAAACTTACATCAACTTATCCAAATATCAGTTATTAATTTTTGTTTTTATTTTATATAAAGTTATAAATCGTGATGTGTGGTTTGGTTTGAATTTTTAATTCTTAACTCTAATATTTAAAGAAAATTAACAATATTTTCACAAAAATGAAATATAGTTTTAGTTTAATAATGTTCATTTATTTCATTAAGAATATAATATATTATTCTATATATATAATATCTATATATAATATATTATATATATATATATATATATAATAATTTAATTTTAATAATAGTTTATATTAGTTCAGATTTACGAAATACATTTATGTGTTTGAAATTGAATTATTGGTAAAAGTTTTGAACTACTATTTTAATAACTAATTTTATTGTATAATGTATATTTTTACTGAATGTAGAAAGCTAGTGGTAGGTAAAGAAACATTTCAATTCTAGTGATTTAGTAACACCATTTGATTATGTTGAAATTATGTAAAATTATTTATTTTTCTTTTCCCAGTCTTTTTCCATGTTTAGTGGTGGGTGGGATTTTGGTACAACTACCATGTCTTTCAGATATGCTTATTTTCCATAAATCATAAAATTAGGAAAATTAAAGCCATTGAGTTGGCGTTGGAATTACAATGTAACTAAGTATTCTACTTTCCTTTTTCCAACATCCCCGTGATTCATATCATCTCTAAGCTTCATTTTCCTTTGTACTCCACCATGGAATTCAATTCTTCTTCATACCTTCCAATTGAACCTAGAGATATTGAATGGTTTCTTCAATCAAGTTTGTTACTCTATCAAATTCAATATAGTGTACTAAAACTCTACAAAACAATGGGTTGATATGTAATCATTACAAGGAGGTGCTAATCAGTAATGTGAGACAAGATTTGAAAAGCTAAAAGGTGATGAGAGAAAAGGGATCAAGATATTTCTAGGAAATCTCCCTTTCATAGATCAACAAGAAAAACACATAAGTCCATAATGACTAGTCACCTTCCTTTAGAAGAAAAGTGTTCGAAAGGTTCCAATAAAAGTCTCAAGCTCCATCATGGTACATCAAAAAAATTGCCCATATATGCACTAATCAAACGTGAAATGTTCTAGTGCTCCCTTCCTAGAATTTCTTTCTCTAATTTGTGTGGATGTGGCTCTTACCTAAATCATGACAATAACACCTCCTTTATGATCACCAATTGAAGGACATACAAAGGGGACACAATCATCCTCCAAAATCCATATGTGGAATGTGCTTGTTATCCCTTCCTTAAGTTTGCTTAGCTTCTCCTCGAGTGGGAATAAATGTTATCTCAATATTAACACATATTTTACAATAAAAAGTTGAAGGACATGTGAAGGAGACACCATCACCCCCAAAACCAATATTTTATTTTAGTTTTCGTGGGTAAGAATAATAGATAAGCCTTCTGCCAAGCCTTCTCCAAAATTGTAGAGATTAAATCATATGTTTTGATTTTTGCAGTTCTTAACCTAACACCCTTTAGTTGTCATTATGACTACAGCCCAAGACATTGAGATCCTCGAATATATTTTCCTATATTCTTACTAACTTGAAGGTCAATGAGAGCATCAGTTCATAGAGGATGTTAGATTATTGATAAAACCATAACAAGGCTTGCATTTGAGCCGATGTCAAGCACCATAAGTTGGTCACACCATGAAGCACTGACACTAATTTAGGAGAAGTATTTGTCACTCCTAGGAAATGTAGAGAAGCAAGACAAACAAGTTATATGTGTACAGGGTGTTATACCCCAGAAAACCCTGATTATAGTTAGAAGGATACACCAACAAACCATTTCATTGATTCCTAGGCTCTCAATTGGGATTGCCTCACTAAAAATCAACTTTAAGTAATGAACCAATGTGAAACGGTGATGTCAGGCATTACAACAGGTCAATGGTAGAGCAATTGACTCATAATTAGGCATTACCCTAAAACAACATAGGCATGTCTGCATCATGGAAAGGGTAATAGAGGGAATGTTTCAGAGCACTGCAATAAGAAAAAACTGATCACTATAGTTCAGACACTTAGAAGGGAAGAGGCACCTAAACATAAGACATGTGGCTTTGATATCATGTCAGACCAAGAAATGACTCCTAAATGTTCATTTTCATTAATGTGAACATGATTATATAATATGAGGAGGTGTGAGCTTTTGGATTCCTAATCCATGATATTTTCCTATTCTGACTATTTGATTTTCTCTAATTACATATTTACAACTTTCTCAACCGATCCCTCAAGATTAATTGTTCAACACTTACAATCTATGGAAAAAAAAGGGATCTTTTTTGGTAATGTTAAGACGCCTTTTAGGTTGCACATATTGAAGGCCTTGAAATTTCAAGGATACAATCACTTTCATAATATATATATGTGTGTGTGTGTGTGTGTGTGTGTGTGTGTGTGTGTGTGTGTGTGTGTGTGTAAGTTCATAAATTTAAAAAATAGCCGTGCATTAGATAATCATATCCTGTACAATAATACAAGTTTTTGTAGCAAGATTTCATCATTTTTGTACTCAAAGATTCCAATAACATAGATGTATTATATTTTGCATGAAAAATGACTAATTAATGATAAGAAACTCAAATTTGACATATTTAGACACACTTTATTTGAATAAAAATTATATATTCATAAAGATAATTCATTCATGTAATTTGATATTTTTATACCATTCTCAAATCCATTGTATAATTTTCTCTAAACATTCCAAATAATTTACATTAAAACTAAAAAAGCCATAAGAGAACTTTCGAGGTATAAAATGGGTCTTCTAAGAAAAACGTACAACGAAAATAAACTTTATAAGAACCAATAGGATTCACGATGATGATGTCAACCATGGGGACAATTCACCATTTTGGGGTTCAAAAGTAAAATGAATAAAAAATAATCAAATAATAAAACTATTTTTTCAACTTGTATTTTCAACTTATTTCCCTAAGATTTTACACAAATTTCGAGCGGGAGTACTCATTGGATGCAAAATGAGAAATACATGAAAAAACGTGATTGCAATGACGTTTTTCATGTATTTTTCATTTTTCGTGCAGCAATTTCATTTTTTGATGTATTTCTCATTTTTTGTGTAGCAAGGTCCATCGAAAGTTTGCAACATGAATACTCATTGGATGATGAATAAAACTATGCATCCGATGAGTGCTCCCGCTCAAAATTTGAGTAAAACCAAAGGTATATAAGTTGAAAATACGAGTTGAACAAATAGATTTTTTTTCCCCTCTAAAATTTGATGATGTAATTTAATCTTAATTTATTATTCCCACTATTATTTTATAATTTCCTTACAAAGCCTATTTAAAACGCCAAAATTCCTCTAATACATCAGTGGCTAACACAAACTGTAAATTAAAATATACAAATAATAATAATAATCTCCTCACAATTAAAGTTTTAGAAAAATAAACTAAATTAAATATAAACCACCACTAAACACATTTAGAAAGCCATTTAACATTTTAACAAATAATTCTTTTAGATAACAACTTCTAACACATTTTCAAGTTGATATAATGAAGCTTTAAATATAAAATATTTTAATAAATAAAATAAATAAATTTTATAAACGATGATATTAATCCACGTGTATAGCTTAAGAGGAAAATACAATGAAAATTTCATTTAAAATTCAACACACCCATAAATTAAAAGGCACTATGATAAGCTACATACTGAAAAGAACAACTCATCATGCATGTCGACATTGGAGAAAGACGGATCCTTAGTACACATATTTCAGCCAAACACATCATTATGCCATCCGACCATCCAAATATTGTTTAAATGGGGTTCAAACAACCAAAAAATTGCCATTCGCTTGGAAAGGCGCATTTAATTAGAAGAGGGGCAAAGCATAAAAAATATATAATAAAGAGACAATACGAATCGACAAGTGGGATGGTATATAAGGTTGATTTCAACTATTGCATTTAATTCGAATTTATTATTTCTTTTTTCACAAAGATAGGTAAATTAGGCAATATTTTATTTCAATAACACTAATTAAATAATCCCCGAAATTTTATATAATATAAATATATAAAATAATAATATAAAAAAATAATCTGCATAAAATAAACGACATGTATATATAATACTTTGCAAAAAAAAAATTACTATATAAGTAATAGAAACTAACTTCAAGAATGAAAATCAAACAATCAATTAATAAAAATTAATAAAAATATGATATGTTTATATAGATTTTATACTATTCTATATCATGAAAATAAATTAATAATTTGTATAACATAGTATTTAATGATTTGTAAAATGGAAATCAATCAATAATATGGTAAGGTTTATATAAATTCTATACTATGGACCATGGTATATAAGGAAATAAATTAATAATTTGTAAAGCAATATAATAGTTAATGATTTGTAAAAATATCATAGTATTTAGTGATGAATTTTAAATTTCTTATTATATGATTTTGATTTTGAAATAGAAGTATTAATATTTGTGTATGGTCAAGGATTATATTTCAAATGTTCACAGCGATCATGCACATTGAAATAAATCAATTTTTTTTATTTCAAATGTTCACAATGATCATGAGATCTAAGTAAATTAAATCTTTTATATTTAGAAGATTATTTGTATAGGTATTAAAGGTTAGATTTAAATGGAAAATTATTATGGGAGATTACACATATACAAATTAAGTAGTCATAATCTACACTAGATTTCTTTCAATAATTCTTACTTTATGTGGTGGATTAGAATTATCAAACAAAATGAGAAGTAGTTATTTTTCTTTAAAAATGACAAATGTCCATAGTGTATTTATCGCAAGCTTCTTTCCATGACATCTGACATACTTATCTCTATTTATAAGATAAACATATTTCTACCATAAAATGTGTATATACATCTTCCGAATGATATGACACTCTTTATACTCCCTAAAAACAACAATATCATTTTTATAGATATCATCACATGCATATATAGTTGAATCAAGTCTTTGTGTACATCTTTTGTTTTCTCTCATGCTATTTAATGAAATTAAAAAGACTAAATATCCACGTAGAAAAAAATGACATAAACTTGTGGCAAAAGAACAAAGCAAGACATAATTACATTAAAATATAAAAAGTTAAAATAAATTATCGGGAAGGAAAACAAAACATAGTGTTGGCTATAAGGAGTATTAACTTTTTAATTTTTATTTTAAATGTGGTAAAATTTGAATATACATAATTTATTATTATAAATGAATGTGGGTTAATTTATCATGGTTTTTCAAACAAAATCATGTCACTTCAAATAAGTTTTTGTGATTTGTAACTAGACACACTTTTGCTCTTACTAAATGTTTTGGTATCTTTCGTTATTAATATGTTTTATTAATTTAATAAAAAAAACCTAGTTAATTAAAATTAGTTTTAAATTTTCCAAAGCAAAAAAATTCATATTTTTTTTTTATATTTAGAGAAAAAAACAAAGTTACATTTTGCAAATGATAAAAGTATTCAATATAACAAGCCTTATGGCTCAGAAATTAGAGAAACACCAAAAATAGAGAATACAAAGGAGAAGTGTCGAAAAATTCACCAAGAAAGTCTCAATTTGATTTTGTTTGGTCAAATTGAGAAAAATCGAATTTCTACATCAACAAACAACTTGGATGCAGTTAACTTGTGTAACATGGCTCTTGTCACCCAGTTAGCTCAGTAAATTCGAGTTAGAGGAGTTGGAGTTTAGTTAAGCATGTGTGATCTTTAGTGATCCAGTTAAGTTATATCCAGTTGAGTTCAATTAAACTATTTCTAACTATAGCAGGAACTAGTGGAAGGTTAGTTGTGTTGTGGGACAACAATATAAGTTAGTCATCACCCAGTTAACTGATTAATCAACCAAAAATAGCTAGTGCATGCAGAGAATTTCAGTTCCCCAACTGTGTTAGAGATTTGAAGGAAGTGTAACATTAGTGGTAGACTAGTCTTGAGTGTACAAGTGTTGCATACAGTCATATGATCAACCTTGTGAATTGCATAAGAATTTTGGAGGAATTTCCTAAATAATAGGGGCCTAATTTCTCAGGAATTGCCCAAGTAAATAAGGGCTCAAGAAGAGACATAAATTAACTAATTCTGGGTTAGAGCTTCTTAGTGAGAAGAGATATAGGTTATTCACTTGCAGGTTGAGCTCAGATTAAGCAAGCAATTGTAATGCATCTCTATTCATCAGATTAATGCAAGTAGGCATAAGGAGTTTTTAGCAGATTGGCTTCCCCTAGAAAAATATTGTGTGCATGTGTGTTATTTCTCATTTTATCTTTGTGATTAATGATATAAGTTGTGAATTGAATTTCGCAGAGTAGTAGTGTAGGATTGTGTCTTGTGATTTATATTAAAATTTCCTGAGTAGTTACAATTCTACACCATAGTTTCTACATGGTATCAGAGTAGAATTCACGTTAAAACAACAATTTCAATTTTTTTTATCAAGAGTTTCTAATTTGCAGTTCAGTGTACAAAGATATCTTTATAGTTGGGAATATGACCTTCAACGGGCTAAGACTAGAGTATTCCTTGGAAGGAAACACTAATTTCATTACATGGAAGGATCGCATGGAGGCGGTGCTATATGACAATGAATTGTTGGAATATGTCAAGATAAACATCCCAAAACTAGGATCAGTTGATGCCCGGAACCTAGCCCAGTGGAAGATATATGTATCCAAGGCGAGGAGAATAATCTTGGAGGGAGTACGGAATCACATTGTCTCAAATATCCATGGTAAATAAACCCCTTTCACAAATTGGAAGGCACTGATAGAGTTGTTCGAGAATAGTAGTGACGGCAGGAAGTTGGCGCTCAAGGATAAACTTTGAAATATCAAGATGTAGAAGAATGAAAATATTCTGCAATAGCTGAGTAGGTTCACACAAGTTCATGATGAACATGGCAGGTTGGTCTAAATGTTGTGGAATATGACTTGGTAAGCTTAGCTCTTCTAAGCCTTCCCAAAAACTGGCATAGCCACTACGACTCATTGAACAAGGGGGAGAAATTACTGAATTAGGAATGCTTATAGTCTCATTTGTTACAAGAGGAGATAAGTAGGAATACCAAAGATGGGACTCCATCCAAAGGTAAGGATGAAGAAAAATTTGCATTGGTTGGAAAGGGAAAGAAGGGAAAAGGGAAGAAATCTGAAACCAAAGCAAAATCCAACCAAGGTGGCAAGAAGAAAGATTTGTCCAAAATTAAATTCTTTAATTGTCATGAATTCAAGAACTATGCCACGAAGTGTCCACACAAAAATTCGAGTAAGAAGACCCCAGGAGTAGTAGGAGGTGAAGCCTTGGATCCACAATTCAAGCTTGACTTCACCCTTATCACATGCATTGCAAGAATAAAAATAGGTGTTGATTTTGGGTAGCATCGAATGTGATCATTGATCTTAGAAGCTAATTAACTTTTACTTTGAGTCATTAAATGTCAACGAGAAGATTATTTAAGGGAGATTGAGGGTCATTTAGAAAACACACGGAGAGATCAAGAGATCAAATTTCTGAAGTGATAAGTTCTCAAGAGGAAATTTTTATCAAGGAGATTTCTTGCAGTGAGGGGCAGTGGGTATTCGGAAGAAGGAATTTCTCCTGGCTCAAAGAGTATGAGGTAGAGAGAGGGTAGAGTGACGTCCAAAGAGACGCAGACATTGACCCATGCAGAGCCGATGTAGTGGCAATGCATAAATTAGAGGGAAATGAAGTTCCTATTGAGGATATCGAATTTCAGTAGCCGGGATCTAGGGTGTGTGACCGGGAGGTAGAGATTCAGATTTTCTACCCAGTAAATGGTCCAAAGAAGGAACAATTTGATACCCAATAGGGGTGACATAGGAACTATATGGGAGTGACAAAGCTCTGCATAGAGCCTATGTAGAGGGTATGCAAAGGCTCTAGTTCAACGTGATCAAACTCAGATTCTCCCAGTGAGAGGGTGAGATCATTTCACCATTCATTTTTTCTAGTTTCTCTCTGTATCAAATTTCTAGTTAACCATCCAAGGATTGTACTCATATCTTCTCCCACATAATAATAATACCCTAAGAACTATTACACAAGTTTTCCCACAATGGGTTTTGCTAGGGACATTTGTCCAAAAATAACAGTGTTAATTGTGTTATATTTTCTTTCTTGCTTAGTTTCTTGTTTCGACATATAATTTAATTAAGTGATGGTTGTAGTAGTATTTACTTAAATATTTTTTGTAGCACACAATAAATAACTTGTATGAATTAACAAGTAGTAGAAGTAACATCAATTTGCTACAATACGAATTTCAGTTGTGTCATTTTCACATGATATCAGAGTTATGGGTGGAACAAGAAGAGAAGTACCAGAGAACCCAATGCTTATAAGATGAGGGAGATCAAAAATATGCAAGAGGCAATAGTTTGAAACCGGAGAGGGTATGTGCTGTTCTTAACTGGAGGGCTGATATTTCGATGTAGTCTCTCTCCAAGTGAGTTGATAAAGAGGACTCCTAGTTTGAATTTTTGCTAGGGCAGAAGGACCAGTGGTGAAGCCTCAGTGTAAAGAGAGGTGGTGGGACACAGAATTTTATATAGGCAATTTTCTGGGAATAAAATCATCAGAAGAAAGAAGAGAAACATAATGAGGGAATTATTCCTTAGAGGACTTCAAGCCGAGGAGTCTGAATTCTCACTAGTTGAGAAGTAATGGAGAAGGGAAGATCTACAAGCTCTAGAAGGGAGTGTGTAGCCCAGTCCAATGCTATGTGAAGGAGAGAGGGAGAAATTTGAAATTTTTTGGCAAAGATGGTAGCCACATCTTTAGGAGGTAGGTGGGTTGACTTGGAGATGTAGTTAGAAAGAGCTATAGATGGGCATGATCTTTGAGAAACCCACCTCTTGGATCAATTCCTTGCTATGAGATCCCAGATGAGAGGTAGTAGGATGGTCTAGTGTTGTATGGTGCTGAGGAGTTTCGAAGAGACATTTATAGTGGCTAGGAGTGCTAGAGACTAAACAACACAAAGCAGAGTAGGTGGCATTGTAGATGGCACAAAGCAGAGGTTAGCAACAACGCAGCAGATTTAGAGCATTCGTGTAGAGACTAGCAACAATCAGACTACAATATTCATGTGGTATCATACTAAATACAATTAGTTCAATAATTTGGGATGTTTTTTCCATTGTTGATGGAGTAGAAAAAATAGTTTGCAATGCAGAGGTAGATGGCAGTGGTAGTGCCAGTAGCAATGTGGAAGCATAATTTTAGAGGGAGTTACAGTACAAATGCAATGTTGAGAGTAGCAGGGTTAGTAGTAGTACAGATGCAACATTTATGTAGTAGTTGGTGGACAACATGTCAGGGATCAACAACACATAGGAGAATGCTTTAGAGCCAGAGGAGTATGCAACAACTTATATTTCTAGAGCATATTCCTTGCTAAGATGGAGTGTTGATTTGGGGTAGCATCAGATGTTCTTTAGGCCTCAAGTTTCGTAGGGAGACTTGGGAACACGTATTCCAAAGAACCAATAAATCATTTTGGGAAATCCCAACCAGAAATTTTTTTATTAAATAATTAATATATTTTAATGGGCCCCTAAGTATAAACATAGGAAATTCAAAATATTAATGGGTATTAATCTAATTGTGGGTGTAACTTCTAGAAGAGGACAAGGATAAAGATAAAATGATCTTAGCCATTGATTAGATTTTAATCTAATTCGTTGAATGTCAATGAGAAGATTATTTTAGGGAGCTTGAGGGACATTTGGAAAACACACAGAGAGATGAAGAGATCGAATTTTTGAATTGAGCAATTCTCAGGAGGAAATTCTAATCGAGGATATTTCTTGTAGTGAGGAGTAGTGACTATCCGGAAGAAGGAATTTTTCCTAGGCTAGAGAGTACAAGCCAGAGAAAGGGAAGAAAAACGTCTAGAGAGGTAGAGATTGACCCACACGAACCTGACGCAGTGGCAACTCAAGCCTTAGAGGTAAATCGATTCCTACTGATTGAGTTTCAGTAGTTGGGATCCAGGGTGTGAGATCGGTAAGCAGAGATTTGGATTTCCTAGCCAATAGAGGGTCCAAAGAAGGAGTAATATGATACCCAATAGGGGTGATGTAATAACTGCACGGGAGTAACGCATTTCTACACAGAAGATATGCAGAGGGTACGCAGAGGCTCCAATTCAGTGTGATTACCCTCATATTCTCCTAGTGATTGGATGAGATCATTTCACCATTCATTTTTTCTATTTTCTCTCTATATATAATTGCTAGTTGAGAATCCAAGGATTACACTCATATTTTCTCCTGCATAGTAATAAAAAGCTCTGAACTATTGCACTAGCTTTCCCACATTGGGTTTTTTTGGGACATTTGTCAAAAAACAATCTGTCAATTGTGTTATATTTTCTTTCTTGCTCAGTCTCTTGTTTCAGCATATAATTTGATTAAGTTAAGGCCACAGTAGTATTTAGTTCGATATTTGCCATAACACACAGTAAATAACCTGTATGAATTAACAAGTAGGAGAAGTAACATCAGTTTGTTGCATTAGGAATTCCAGTTGTGGAATTTTCACAATGGGGAGCATGTGGTACTTGGACTCAATTGCATTGTTCCACATGACAGGGTGTAAGAGAGATTTTAAGTGACCTAGTGGAGAAATATCTCTAGATGCAGATTGAGATGGGGGACAAAGGAAGGTACATCGCGACTGGGATTGGTACAATCACCTTTTAGAGGGAGTTGAGATCCCCTCTACAACTCAAGGATGTCATGTTCGTTCCAGACCTAAAGCCAAATCTCATCTTTGTAGTAGCATTGGAAGATCATGGTTATGATTTGATCTTCAGAAAAGGGAAAGCATTCTAAGACACATAGAAACGACATAGGTGAAGTAGATATAGGTTCCTATGAAGAACCTATATAAGCTAGATGTGGAATATTGTGCTGCATTAAGCAGTAAAGTAGAGAAATTGTAGGGCCACAATGTCAGTGAAATTTGGCACATAAGACTTTTCCATTTGCATCATGGTGCCTTGAATATTATGAAACAAATAAACACTAGGATCCATAAAGTAACACTTGAGAAACAAAATGTTTTCAAAGGTTGTACCTTAGGGAAGTACACAAAATCTACATTCCATGATTGGGACAAAAAAGCACATGCAATCCTGGAAATGATCCATTATGATGTCTATGGAACTTTCTCGAAAGCCTCCACTACCAGACACAAATATTTTGTCATTTTTATTATGACTTCTCAAGGAAGTGTTGGATCTTCTTCATGCAGAAGAAAGATGAGGCATTCTCCAAGTTCATAGAACTCAAGGCACTGGTTGATAAAGAAACTAGCAAGAAGGTGAAGACTCTCAGGAGCGATAATGAAGGTGAGTATGTTTGAAATAAATTCAAGAATTTATATGTGAAAGAAGGCATTCAAAGATATTTTACAACATCCCATGATGCACAACAAAATGGGGTAGTTGAGTGAAAAAAATGTAGCATTATGGGAGTTACGAGGGCTATGTTGCATGACCAAGGTATACGACTGTACTTGCGAGAAAAGGCATGCAACACAACAATCTATTTGTAGAAAAAGAGTCCTCATCAGATTCTTGGTATGAGTACACTGGAGAAGGATTTCTTAGAGAAAAATTTGTATGTGTCGCACTTCAGGAAATTTTGGGCCTCTATTTATTGCCATGTCTCCAAGAATAAAGGAAGAAGCTTGATCTGGAAGCAGAGTTGGGGGTATTTGTGGGTTATGCAGAAACTCCTCACAACTACCATGTGTACTTACCTTCCCTTAGAATGGCAGTTGTCCAAAGGGATTCAAAGTTTAATGAGGACAAAGTGATGTCGTTCCATCTTGAGAGGGAGATTTAGGTCTCACGAGAGGAGGAGCTTTTATCTGCAAAGGCTGAGCCTCCAGAACTTCTAGAGTAGCTAAAAATGGAGGAGCAATGATTGGAGACATCCACTCAAGCATAACCATCCAGAGAAGGAAGGAAAAGAACCACGGAAGCTGATAGACTTGTGCAATATGTGACGGGGAATGTGGGATCTCCTTCAAATTTGTGCAGGAAGAAGAGGTCACATGAACAATACATTGCCTACATGGCTCTAGTGACTGAGATGATACAGACTAAGCCATCCTCTTTTGTGGATGTAGTACAGAAACCTATATGGTTTGATACAGTGGTGGAAGAGCATGAATCCATTGTACATAATAGTGTTTTGGAACTGGTTCCAACACCAACAAATAAATTAGTTGTGGGTTATAGATCGATATTCAAGGTAAAGCATGAATTAGATTGACACATGGAGAATTATAAGGCCAAATTTGAGGCCAAATAATACTCTCAAGTTGAGGAAATTAACTATAAGGAGACTTTTCTCCTGTAGCAAGGTATTCATCCATTAGAGCAATTTTTGCACTCACTACATAGATGGGGTGGAAGATCCACCAGATGAATGTAAAAACAACATTTATGAATAGGGTTATTGAGGAGGACGAGTACATTGAGCAACCAAAAGGTTTTGAGAAATTGGACCCAGAGTCTCATGTATGTGCATAATCAAGTGAGCAGTGTATGGTCTCAAACAAGCACCATGTGCTTTGTACACTAGGATCGACAACAATCTCACTAGTTTAGTCTTCACGAAAAGTGAAATGAATGCAAACCTCTATCATATCTTGGTATAAGGTAAAATGTTTATTATTGCCTTATATTTTTATTATGTCATTTTAAGTGGTGATGAGTAGCCAATCAAACCTTCCAAGGAGGACCTTCTAAGGGAATTTGAAATGAAGGACATGGGTTTCATGCACTACTTCCTCAGGTTGGAAGTATGGCAAGGGGATGGAGAATTTTCTATATCTCATGGAAAGTATGAAAATGAGATACTACAAAGACTCTTCATGGAGAGTTGTAAACCCATGGAGACACCTCTAGTGACCATCTGGAGGAAGGAGGATGCCACTTCAGGAGAAGAAGTCAATATGCTACCATTTATCAACAACTAGTGGATTCACTGATGTATCTCGTGAACACATGGCTAGATATGTGCTATGCAATCAACTGGTTGAGTCAAGCTATGGTTAGCACAACGAAATTTTTTTGGAAGGAAATTAAGCATGTTTTATGTTACCTTAGAGGCACTACCAAGTTTGGATTATGGTACACACAGATAGAGGGAGTGAAGATGTGTGGCATCATAGATGCAGATTGGGTAGGGTGTCCATCCGACCAAAATAGTACATTAGGTTGAATTTTCATTGTTGGGTCCATAGAAGTTTCCTGTTGCAACATGAAGCAAATATTGATGGCACTCAGCTCAGTAGAAGTAGAATACATGGTTGTAAGTCAAGCAACATGTGAGGCGATCTAGATGAGAAAGATACTTGTGGGACTATTTGGTCATATGATGGATCCAACTATGATCTATCGTGATAATAAGAGCTGCATCAATCTCTTTAATAATATTGTATTTCATGATCGGTCCAAGCATATAGATATCCAGTATCACCATTTATGGGACTGTTTCAGTAGGTGGATAGAGTTGCTACAATACATTATGACAGAGGAACAAGATGTTGACATTTTGACAAAGACTTTGCTAAGAGGGAACTTTAAGTTCCATTGGTGCAGGATAGGGGTGGTTGATAATCCCTTTCTTACTGAGAGGGAGTGTTAAAAAATGTAGCAAGAAAGTCTCAATTTGATTTTTCCTTAGTCAAACTGAGAGAATTTGAATTTCCACATCACTAGACAACTTGGATGCAGTTAACTTGTGTGACATGGATCTTGTCACCCAGTTAGATCATTAAATTCGAGTTATAGGAGTTGGAGTTCAGTTAAGCATGTGTGATTACTAATTTTTAGTGATCTAGTTCAGTTATATCCATTTGAGTTCAGCGAAAATAATTCTAATTGTTGGAGGAACTAGAGGAAGGTCAATTATGCAGTGGGAAAACAATATAACTCAGTGATCATACAATTAACTGATTAATCAACCCAAAATAACTAGTGCATGTAGAGAATTTGATTTCCCTAGCTCTAATGCATATTCCAAGGTAGTGTAACATCAATTGTAGACTAGTCTTGAGCATACATGTGTTGCATGCAAGTAGATGATCAACCTTGGGAATTGCACAAAAGTTTTGGAGGAATTTCCTAAATAATATGGGCTTAATTTCCTAGGAATTGCATAAGTAAATAGGGGCTAAGTAGAGGCATAAATTGACTAAGCATGGGTTAGAGCTTCTTAGTGAGAATAGAGATAGGTTATTTAGTTGTAGGTTGAGCTCAGATTGAGCAAGAAATTCGAAATTGTGAATTGAATTCCATAGAGCAATAGAGTGTCTTGTGATTTAGATTAAAATTTCATGAGAAGTTACAATTACACACCATAATTTCTACAAGAATATTAGGTGATATAAAAGTCATTAATCTTCCCTTTATTTCCTTTCGATTTATGGATAATTTATCACCCCTTTGTAGAATGGGCCACAAGAACCAATGCAAGTTCATTCATATTTGTCTATGGTGGATGTTTCTTGTCTAAATTAGAACTTTCAAACAAATGAGCTCTCTTTGAATCCACCATATGATCCTCTTTGTGTGCTACTAATTTTTGTTTCTTGGGTTCATGGATTGCTTCTAATTATATTCCACTCTACCTGTGGGTTTCATTTCCATTCTAGTCCTAAGTACACCCCTCTTTGTTTGGAGACTTATTTTGTGTTTTCCCCTTGTTCTTCCCTTGTGAAATAAGGATCAAAGGGTTGCAATTCTTCTATTTTGCAGGATTTCCCCATTTTCATTTTTGGGTACTCTTTTTCCTAAGGGCATGTGTCCTCCAAGTGTCCTTTTTGGTAACATAATTAACATCTGACGTCGTGTTTTCATAATCCATTAGTTTTTTCCACTAGAATTTTTATGTTTCAAATATATGCGATTAGGTAGAACCTGACATAGGTCTATTTATAAAAGGATTTTAGTAAAAGTAAATAATCCTTTCTATATTCTCTCGGTGTCAATCTTTTTGGATGTTCTTATATTGTTGGCAATATCATTTATGTAACAACCCCTCCTCCCAGGTCCACCTAAGAAATTGACCAGCCAGGGTAAACATGTGACAAGAGGGGTTACTATAATAGATTTAAATTCCTTGGTGACCATAACGAAATGGAATCGACGAAACATACCAAAAAAACCCATCCACATCAGCAACAATAGACCTAGGAGACATGTCAATCATTCATAAATCTTGTACCTGAGTCCCACTAATGTTTTAAGCATTTTAACCCCTAGTCACTCTTGTGCTATATGAAAGACAATGTCTAGAAGCCAAATTATCTCTCAGAGGCCTATGTGCCAGTGTCCCTAGACTCTTTTCACCAGACCTATGCCAACGTTTCCGATATTTGAGCCACTTTTCTAACCCAGAATCCTGGCCTCTACCCAAAACTTGTTACGACCTCCCAAATCCATCAAAGAGATGATGGAAAAATTAAAAAATCAAAAATAAACTTCAGGACTATGCCTGAGCATCCCTAATTAGGACTGACATTCTGTCAAATACTTCGTATTAATACAACCTACACGTCTAGGATACAAGATAGAGTATAAATGGGTGAAAGAACTTATGAAACATTACCATAAGGATCCACACCTTCTCCATTCAAGTGTTATGATCTAGGTGGATGTTGGTGGCCACCCACCTATCCCACTTGGACCCCCACAGTTGTCTCTTTCAATTTTTCAATTTCCTTAATTGTAGCATAGTTTACTATTTTTAGTAGTTTTTTGGGTCCTAAACTTCCGGAGCCGTTTTGAGGCCCTAAACAACATTTTTTTTTGGAAAGTCGTTCCCAGAGTCATAGTTCTCAGGTAGATCTTTCTAATGAGATATTATGGTGTCAAACGAAGATCGTATGCCAAAGTTACGACCCTAGGAAGTTGATGTACCAATTTACCCAAACGAGGCCCATAGTTTGGTGTTTCATCTTCTAGGGTTACGTTTTTGGATGTTTAAGGTTTTCCATTCTTTTTCAACAATAAATAGGCCTTCGAGCCTCATTGTAACACAATTCAAAGGCATATAACTACCGCATCTCTTCTTAGAGATAAGCTACCATCGCCCTAGCTGGTTTATTTCCATTTCTCTTTGTAAGCATATTTCAACATTTTACATTAATGAAATGAAGTATTATTTCCACTACATCTCTGTGTTTATGGTGATCTATGTAATTTTCTGTGTTCTTTTTTAAATCTAGATCAGTGGTATCAGATTAATCTCCTTTTTCTTTGTTTTTCTTTGCATGTCCCCAACGAGGTCGGGATATAAGGAGTTAGGGCTTGAACTCGTCGAACATTTGCAAGACTAGCCTCGCAAATCATGATGGCCTCCCATGCTAGATTAAAAGAAATACAACGGGGTAGGGGATCCTATCAAAATATTGCTCGCAGAAGCCCTCGAGCGAAAAGGGAACGCGATGATGGACAACTTTTCCCAGATCCTTCAGCAGCTACCCAGAGGCGATGCATCAGATTCCAATAGCTAATCTAGAAATCCCACACCGTTTAAGGTACAGGTTAATTTTGAAATCCCCATATTCAAGGGTTAGATAGACGCAGATGCCATAATTAATGGTTAAATCTGTTAGATGGGTATTTTTTTGTTCATGATTATTCCAGTTGGGAAAAGATTATTTTCACTCTTCTCAAAGCAGCCCCCCACGTCAAGGACTGGTGGGAAACCTACACTAAGCAGAAGGATGAAAGTACGGGCTCACTATTTTCAGCCGCACCAACTTGGAGTTCATTTCGGGATGCCATTAAGGAGTAGTAATACACTGTGAAAAGATATGAGGAAAAATACATAAAGTGGACCATGTTGTAGTCGAGACGGGACCAAGATGTGTTGGAGTTCACAAACATTTTTAATACCCTTCACACATAGTTGGGTATCAAGGATTCTGAGCTGCATTTGGTACTCAAATACCACGAATACCTACACAGATACATCCAAGAAGAGATGGAGTTCCTGAACATCTCCTCGCTCGGCACGACGTACCGATACACTATCAAGATCAATAAAAGGTTTAAATAGATGAAGTGAGACTTTGGATCTGCAAATCCTAGGCAAGGGAAAGGCTTCCCCAAGTCGCAGAACCAAGGATAAAGCCAAGATCAGGCAACCCAAGACAACCTATCAAAGCTACAGGAAAAGAACAACACCACGAATTCGAAGAAGCACATAGGAAAGTGGTGTGAGTTCCACAAGAGTCCCACTCATAACACAAGTGTGTCGGATAAAGCAGTCGCTGGTGGCCGAGTTGAAGGCTTCAGATTAGATGTATGTTTCGACCCATAGTAAGAACCCAACAAGGGGAATGGCAAAGGGAAGCAGATCATTGACGTGGAGCCCAGTGCCACTGTTTCTACTACCAAGATCTAGAAGAATGAACTTGAAGATCTAGAGGAGGGGGAGCATCTTTTCCACTCACAGATGTGGGTGAAGGGTTCATCGCTACAATTCATTATCGATAGTGGTAGCCAAAAAAAATTCATTTCAGCAGAGGTCTTGAAGCGGTTGGGCCTACTGACTACACCACACCCACAACCGTACAATATCAGGTGGCTTCACTAAGGATGAGGTCTTTGAATTCGCTAGTAGTGCCACCTTCCTTACAACATCAAGCCCTTCACAGATGAGGTATTGTGTGATGTTACACCTCTAGATTTTCTTGATGTATTATTAGGCCATCCATACTTGTGGAGGCTACATGTTGTGTATGAGCCAAGGCTTCATGATATTATTATTTCTTTGGGAAATTTATTATACAGGATACCAGAGATAGCCCCACCTACTGCCACCTCTTTGATCACTGCTAAGAAAGGCAGCGAGCTCATCTCATAGAGTAGGAAATTTTTTTTTTGTCTGGTTCGCTCCCAAATTAAGAGGAAGATCATCGCCACATCCATGACCCCCGCAAAGGGTTCCTCCATGTAGCAGCAGAGGGATATGGTCATGAAAGAACACAGGAACAACTTCTCCTCACCCATAGGGGTACCACACAAGTTTCAAGTGGGTGACAATGTTTGGTTACATATGTAGAAAGAAAGCCTTACAAGAGCCCATCAGAAGCTCAGACCACTCCGACATGGTCCTTACAACATTACCAAGGTTGTGGGAAACAATGCTTTGGAGCACAACATTCCTCCATTCCTTCGCCTGCACCAAGTGTTCAATGTTTACCTCCCTCGACCATGCTTCTCACCATTATTGGACACATCAGAGGTTGCAGAACAACTCACCAAAGACTGAGCTCAGCAGAAGCTTCCTCATCTTAGGGAGGAACTCAACGCAATGGGGACAATTGCTTCCTAAGGGGGGAGAAATGATCTAGGTGGATGTTGGTGTCCACCCACCTATCCCACCTTCAAGACCTTGTTGATTGCCTCAACTTATCCATTAGCTTGCGGATAATATGGAGTAGAGCTCTTGTGGGACAGTCCTAATTTGGCAGCCAACTCAACCATCATGTGATTGCGAAAATGCGATCCATGATCTATCACTATGGCCTGTGGAATGCCGAATCTTGAGACTACATGATTGAAAAAAAAGAGGGTAGCCGTTTCACTATTGTTGTTTAATGTAGGCATCGCCTCGACCCATTTGGTAAAATAGTCTACTGCGACTATGATATATCCATGCCCCCCGGCCGAGGTGGGGTTACATGTCATCAAATCTATGCCCCATTTGGTGAATGGCCCAACAACTACTACTGGCTGCAGAGGTCCGGGTGGTATTCTGGT
Organism: Pinus taeda; assembly: GCA_000404065.3. NCBI lineage: Eukaryota > Viridiplantae > Streptophyta > Pinopsida > Pinales > Pinaceae > Pinus > Pinus taeda. The sequence continues at coordinate 41,350 of APFE030190808.1, forward strand.
TTTGCGATCGAAGATTTGACAAGCATGGCAACTTCTGACTGCGGTTATGTAATCTTTGAACATTGTTGGCTAGAAGTATCCTGCTTGTAAAATATTTTGAGCTGTAGCATAACCAAATTGATGCCCCTCACAAGCTCCTGGATGACCATCATTCAGGACTTTTTCAGCCTCCTCATGGGTGAGGCACCTCCGGAGAACTGTATCGATACCATGACGGTAAAGCGTATCACCGACGATCACATAGTCTTTTGCTTGGTATTGAATCCGTCATTGTTCCGAGTGTGAGGTATTAGACCTATATGCTTGGGTTTGGAGATAGATTATTATATCTCCATACCACGGATTGCTTGAAGATATCAGAAACAAATTTTCATCTAAGATTGCTTCTTCAGACGTTACATCATTGGATGATGATGGGAGATTACATAGTAACCCCGCGAAAACTAGGGCTTTCTTTGATTTGGATTTTTTTAATTCCAGATCAAACTCTTGTAAAATCACTATCCATTTTGAATATTTACCCCCTAGCAACTATCGCGACAATATATAAGTCATGGGGTTGTCATCTGACAAAATGGTAGTTTTTCTGAAGAGGACATAGTGTCGAAATCTCTGTATCACTTGAACAGCTGCGAGGGCTAGCTTTTCAATGTAGGAGTACTTTATTTTTGTATCATTTAAGTTTCGACATAAATAATATATTGGATTTTCAATTCCATCGTCTTCTTGAACTAAAACCATTGCTATGGTCGTATCTGCTGCAGCTAGATACAGGGTAAAGTCTTTTTGATAATCAGGAGCATACATTAATGATGCTTTTATTAGGGATTCCTTTAAAGCATCAAAGGAAACTTGCGCGACCTGATCCCAGATGAAGGGTACTTCTTTTTCAACAGACGAGTATAACCTTTAGCAAGTTCGGCATAATTTAGAATGAACCTCCTCAGAAAGTTCACTTTCCCTTGGAGTTTATGAATCTGAAGCAAATTGGAAGGTGGAGGCAAATCAATGATTGCCTGAACCTTACATGGGTCGAGACGAATCCCGTCCTTTGAGACCACAAAGCCAGGTAAACAATCATAACTGACACAAAACACACATTTGTGCGGATTGAGTCATATGTTGTAGTGTCGGCAACGTAGAAATATCGCTCTCAAACACTGCAGATGATCGGTCCGCTTTTACAAATGAGTCGGAAGATCATTGAGATATGGTTGAACGATGTTCTTGATTTCATGGAAGGCATAATTCATTTCCCTCTGAAATGTTTCCCCTGCATTCTTTAAACCAAAGGGTAGCTTGCGATATGCGAACATGCCCCACGGACAAATAAATGCAGTCTTTGACTGGTCCTATGGGCAGATATTTATTTGATTATACATGGAAAATCCATCCATAAATGAAAAGAGTTCACATTCGGCGCATTCATCAATTATCTGGTCAATGAAGGTTGTAGGGTAGTTGTCTTTCGGACAAGCTTGATTTACATCCCTATAATCGACGCACAGTCTAATCATTCCTTGTTTTTCATTATAGGAACAATATTCGATACCTAATCAGTTAGAGGAATCGGGTAAATAAAACTAGCATGGAGGTGTTTTTCAACTTCTGCCTTGATGGCAGCGGCTTTCTTGGGGTGCACCTACTGGAGCTGTTGTCGTACCGGTTTGACATCTAGATACATCTTAATTTTGTGTTCAACTATGCTCGAGTCAATGCCTGGCATTTCATCATATGACCAAGCAAAGACATTTCTAAATTCGCAAAAAAGAGCGTAATATATTTCTAGTTCTGAAGGAGAACAAGATTTGCTTACATGAATATTCTCTACAACATCTATTTTGGTCGAGATATTAATGGCAATAGTCTCTTCAACATTGGACAGGTTTCGTTCATAATCCACCGTATTTACAGTATTCGACAGAAAGTCAAAAACTGAGGGATGATCAAGGTCACTGGAACTATCCTCCTTACAATTCGGAAGATGGGAACGATGGTGGTAATATTCCCATGGTTCCCCGTCAATCAGCATTGACTGAACAATTCCTTTGTTTGTAGAATGTACTTGTGACCAAGGATCTGAAGGGGTGCCATATTCCTTAGACCTCTCTATCCACACGCTTGATGAGCGTTGATTCGGGTTTGCCTCCCATGACGAAAAAATTGATTGCTATAATATTTCTATTAGGCTTGGGGGCAATACCTGTAGATGATCCATGTTAATATCATTTTCAGAAATCTTTTGAATACAAGATATCATATTGCAGGTTCCCACCACTGCCACTTTCACGAAATTGATTGGAGGTGGTAGGGAAAA
>APFE030190808.1:82045-154767 GCA_000404065.3 Pinus taeda
GGAGACCATCTCAGCAATACTCTCAACAATATCAACCATATCCTCAACCATACCAACCATATTCGCAGCCATATCAACAGTATCATCAGCCATATCCTCAAACATATCAGCAATATCCTCAGCAGCAAGTTGTTTATCAACCCCAACCCACTCAACAAGCATTGCCTGCTCCTCCACCAATAAATCCACCACAATTACAACTTCCATCTAACCAACAACCTCCTAGACCTACTCAAATTCTTGCTCAACCTGTGCCAAATCCAAATAACAGAGCAGAGAGACCATCTTCTAATGTAGATCAGGGACCCTCATATCCCACATTACCTTGGCAAAATATCAATTTAAGGTCTGGTAAGGTACTTCAAAAAGAATCTCTAATAGCTGATATACAAGAAGAAAACGAAGAAAATGAAAATGAAACTCCAACTCAAAGGAAACAAAATGATGACATCAAAAACAAGCAAATGCAACCGTCGCATCCACCACCTTTTCCAGATAGATTGGTCCAAACAAAACTTCCCATGTCTATACCATAGTTTGATGTTTTAGATGAGCTAAAGAATGTTTATATAAAAATTCCACTACTACAAGCCATAAAAGACATTCCCATATATAATAAAGCCATTAAAGAACTGTGCCTCAAGAAGCCTACCAGGAAAAGAGTTGATCCACAAACTATTCATGTTATTGGACATTTAGCCGACCTTATTGCAAACACCATTTCAATGGAAAAGTATGTTGATCCTGGTATTCCCAGAGTCACTACAATCATTAACAACATACATATTCCAAACACCTTAATTGACCTTGGGGCCGCAATAAATGTGATGATTCTTGAAACAATGAAAACGCTGCAGCTCACAAACTTGCACCACACAACAATTGTTCTAGAACTCGCTGATAGGTCCAAAGTGATTCTTGAAGGGATTTTGGAGGACATAATTGTTTCACTAGACTCTTGGGAGTATCCAGTGGACTTTTTAGTTCTTCATCCAAAATCCAATTTAGGATGACACCCTATCATCCTTGGTAGACCATGGTTAGCGACTGCTGATGCATTCATAGGATGTAGATCGGGTAATATGATCATTTCACGAGGAACTGAAAGAAAATAACTCACTGTTTACCCATCAGCACAATCACCAACAGTAGTGTTAGAGTCGGTCTGGTCAGTCCTCCGTCAGAGATCAAAACTCTTTATGCATTTTATTTTTAGGTGTCCTACTGCATTCACCCAGCTGCATTCTGCTAGGGGCATACCATAATTTGACGGAGAAGGTCATGATAGTCAGTCCCCTTCATGTCTGGCTCCTGCTGGCTCAGTTCTTTTGTCAATAGTCGTCATAGCCCATTACAGTCAAGGTCTGGTCCTTCAAAGGACAAAAGTCATTTTCGATGTCTAGGTCTAGGGATTCATCAATTTGGTCTTTCAACATGTCCAGTAAAGCCATGCAGGCCAGAGTGAGGCCCTTACACAGTCATGGTTCAGAGAGCTTCATCGTCATGTGGATAAACTTCCACTCTTCTTCAAAACTCTGTTCTAAAGAAAAGTCAAACAATGTTATTTGTGACAAAATTTTCAAAAAAGTCGTGAGTTGATTTCTTCAGATGCAGTCATGGTTTTCGTGGCCAAATGTCCTGTCGTGCAATCCCTGCAAAGAGTGTTGAAAATTTCATCATTTGAGCTAAAATTTCAAAGGGAAAGTGAAAATCAATGTGTTTTAAAGTCAGTGAAAAAAGTGCCAAACACAACATTAGAAAAATGGGTTTTCAAAGAGGCAAAAATTAAACCCATCTCTTCCAAGGCTATATATACATGTTTTCATCCAAAACAAAGGCATTGTGCTATTACAAGCCTTGGAGAAATGTTGCAAAGGTGTGAGTGTGCAATTGTGAGCGTTTGAGGGAGTTAGAGGCAGTTTTAGAGGGCGCAACGCATATACCCAAGAGCATGCACACAGAGAGGGCGCAGCGCACACAGAGCCTACCCAAAGTTCAATTTTTCTAAGGGAGCGATGCATACCGAGGGTGGGGTGCATTAGGGTTTGTGCGTAATGCACACAGACTAAGGGCCCAAACAAGTGCCAATCACTTCCAAATTTTGGTGAAGCCTATAAAATTGAGAGGTAGGCCTTATAACATAACTTACTCATCAAATTTTATCAATGATATGGTGTTTATAGAGATGTTTGAATGTCACCAAAATGCATAAAGTCAACCATAAGAAATCACCAAGAAAATGATGGATAGGGTTGTTAAAATGTGTTGTTAGTGCCAAGGTTTCATTCCACCTGCCATTTTCCCCTCACCTATCATTTTTCCCATCCTCCCTCTCTCATTTTTCCTAAAATCCCTACCATAAACTACTACTAAACCCTCTCCCCTACCCCTCCACTATTTGGTCAACACAAAACCCCAAACCCTACCCCATCAAAACAATACCTAAAATCCTCCCATATCGCTAACAAATTTCTCCCTATAACCCCTACTCCCATTACATCATTCCCTTCCTAATACTGCTTGTTTCATTGTCACCTTGGTAACAGATATTACAAAGGCACCTAGCCTCACACCATCATCAAAAGGCAGCCTAATCACAGTCCATACTGTAGTCATGACATCACAACATTCATCAGAATATGAGATGGAAACACAAAGTGACTCTTCCTCAAAAGAGTAGGCTCCCAGGAGGCACCACAAGAGTGGCAAACATGTCAAGGATGAGCCCACTACCCTCACTGAATTACAAGCATGCCCTCTTGCCATGTCATGCTTCCAACACCTATCATGTTTTGAATTTTGTCAAAGGGTGGCAAGTGTTAGAGTTCACCATGAGTTGACCCATTTATTTGTGCTTCATCTACATAGAGGTTAGTCTATCTTGGCCGGGGTCACTTTCACATTGACACCCGAAACTATTTCAGTGGCAACAGGTATACCAAATGTTGGAGAATAGTGGCATAAAAAGAAGAAGATGAATAGGCAAAACTATGAACATTACATCAAGGCCAGATTCTTGAGCCAGTTCACAAGAGTCTTTCCCTTCAAATACTTGAAATATGAGTATGCTCCACTCATGAGATTGATCATGAAATACTTCAGTTGTGAGGGGAGGTTCTCTCGACTGTATGCCTATCACATCCGGTTGCTCACCTACTTCACCAGGGTTAGGATGATGAACCTCCCATTTTTCATATGCATGAACATAGAGAGGATGAACACCTTCATGCTACATAAGAACCCCCAGCAGCAGCTTAACAGTGTGTTTCACTTTGCTCTTATTTGGATTTTTGTATATCATCAGTTGGGATTGCAGGGCATTGCTTGGGAGGATTTCATCTCCCATGACTTCTTCAACACATCACAGGTACTATCAGAGGTAGAGAAGGAGATGGGTGGTCCTTCTCATCAGCATGAGCACCATGAGACCACTACCATGCCAGTTTTCATTACATATCGGAGAGGCAGTAGGCACTTGTTTGCAGTAGCAAACCGAGTGTTATCTCCACACAGGGTGGAAGGGGCCTCACTTCTCGCATCAGTGACACAAGTACTCGACAAGGGCAAGAAGCCCGTGCATGATGAGGGGCCATCAGGTGTGGAGGAGACCAATGTCATCCTCATTCCGGATGATGAGGCAGAGGCAGAAAATGCCAAACTTAGGATGACCATTCAGGAGCAGGACTCAGAGATCCAAGACTTGATACTCAATGTGGAGAGGGCCAGATGGATCATCAAGTATCTGGAGTAGAGGAACAAGCAGCTTGAGGACCAACAGGCAATCATGGAGCTACAAAGCATTTGTGAGAATCGATAAGTTGCCCAGTAGAGGAGGATCGAGCTCACTACCTTCGAGCAAGAAATCAACAACGACCATGAGTCTTGGTTAGAGCAGGTCAACCTACACCTGGAGAGACTGCTAGAGAAGGCCAATAGGGACAAAACCATATTGAGGAGGATGGCTTGTCATTACAGGGCACGGAACATGAGCACAAAGGCCTGAATAAGAAGCTTGAAGGCCAAACTGAGCAGAGCAACAAAAGAGGAAAAAGAGCAAGATCAACTTCAAATCTTGGTGGAAGCTTCTGCGGCCCAACATAGTTCCTCTTACTGAACCTCCAGCCCAAATTTCAAGAAATCTGGGACAATTTTGGTCACATGGGATTTTTTTGGCACAAACACAGGTTTTTTCTCTATATGCGCCGTGCCACCGGCGCGACGCGTAGGATTGGGAGCTCCAAACGAGAAATGGTTTGCATTTTTAAATTCATCAGGGAACATCACGACTACTGGCACTCGGGCAAGAAATTTCGGCATGATTTGGGTCTCCAGGAGGTCAAAAACTCCCAAAAAATGGCCTCACTGCCCGTATTTTGACACACAGGAAGCAGTCTTGGGAGAATGATGATTTGGAGGGGCAAATGAGCTCCAAATTCAAAAATTCCACTTGGGTTGGAAAGTAGCCAGGACAGTGTTTCCAACAGGAGCACTTGGTCACATTTGGGACTCATACAAGTGCCTCAAAACTGGCCTCAAAGTGGCGGGGCGCATAAAGAAACGGGCGCGGCTCATATAGGAAAAAAGTCCCGAATTGCGTCTGTTTCACGAAATTTCGCTTCGTGACTTTTCATAAGTGGGCCTGCTAATATACACTTCATTTTTTGGCACCAAAGGCAGTTTTAAAAGTATTTTCACTCCAGATGGGCATCTATCCAAGTGGAAAAGGAAGGGAAAGGGTCACCCAAGCCATTTGTCATGTTTGTGGCGCTGCACCTCTAGCTGATGTTTGGCTCTCCAGCTTCATTTTGTAATGATTCGAGTAACTCCCCAACCCTTGGGCATTCTATCTCTTCATGGCACATTCTATATATTCTATGCAAAACTATTTGCAAACGGTTGGTTGGCTTCTAACTTCTGGGAGACTGTGGGAAAGAAACTTTGTTTCTGCATTGTGTATTTTTTACAGAGGATTAATGAAAGGAAATGGCTCTGTTTCATGAAATTCATGTGGTTGTAAGTGTAGAAAATGTGTCTCTTATGTTTCATATGTATCCTATTATGTTCCATAGCTCATTTCATATTCATTTCCAGTGAAATTTTCTAAGTTAGCTAAGGTAGAATTCAATTTTATTGCTCTGCCTGTGGGAAAATTTCATGTTCGGTGTTCATTCTTCTGTTGAAATGGATTCATGATGTCCATGCCCTTTTCACCCTCTTAATAAATCTCTCCATTCCACACTATCTTAAACTAAATTGCTAGGCTTTCCACCTATCTTGCCTCACGAAGTAATCTGTGCCTTTGTATTAAGTTCTCTGTTCATTGAGGTCCATCGGTCCCATACCATCCCAGAAATATAGTCAAATCACTTCTTGTATCCATATTCACTTACTAGCCTAAGATAAATAATTCACTGTAAATCATCTCAGGCCTTTTCATTTATCTATTCACTGAGTGTGACTCGGAAAGAGCCCTCTCCTGTTCTGGTAGGGCTAGCTACCAGACTGAGCATGGTTTATGGTTACCCTAAATTTTTCCTTCTTTCAGCCTAAGGTGGATTTAGGTGCTAATATAGTGGCGACTCCGCTGGGGATGAAATCAATCCCCTTGCTTCTTAATAGTTCTAAGCTTCCAGATTATAGGTTTAGGATTTGATAGGCTGAGTAAAGTTGGTTGTGTCCTTTGATTTTTCTAAATAGCACGCTGGCTTCTAGAAGATACACCAAAGCTAATCCAGATCCTGACCCTCCGCACATCTACGAAAATCCCAATTTGATTTCAAGAATTCATCGTCAAGAAAGATGTATATCGCCCGTGCTCAAATCCCATTCATTCCCGAACATTTTTGAGTATATTGAAGAGCTAGAGTTTGATGAGCAGTTTGAATTATCGTTGTTTGAAACCAAGTCCGAAAGAGCAGTCGACTCTACTATCCACAATCCATAGTTTCTTGTAGACTTGGATATGGAAAGGGCTAACCGGTCTATTGATAACTACATAGTAGCTCAGTTTCAAACTCCAATTGCTAGCCCCTTAAAAATTGTGCACACTCCTCCAACACCTCCGAGGACAAATCCACCAAGAGTGATGGCTACCCATTTTGCAACTATTGTTTTGCCTCAAGTTGTAGATGATACGCCCGTTGATTACCAAAGCAAAGTCCCATTTTTTGATGGTAGTCCTAATGGCATTACTTCTCAGCAACATGTGGATAGAATGGTAGAATTCTATGAACTTCATGAGATCGATGCGGAGAATGTGGCAATGAGACTTTTTGTACAGAAATTTGTAGGTGAAGTGAGGAAATGGTTCAGAGGTTTTCCAGTTGCACGTATCTCTACCTTGGGTGACCTACAAAGATAATTTTTAAACCGCTAGGAAGTGAAAAACAATCCTCTTCCAATTCTGGCTGAGTATGAGCAAATCAAAAGAGACGCTGGTGAGTCGGTCCAAGGTTCTTGCACTAGATTCAATACAGTTTAGTATGAAATTCCTGATAATCTAAGGGCACCTGTGGGACTAGTCATGTTGAAGTTACCGGATGGTTTTGATGTTGACATGGCTTATCAATTGAGAGAAAGAGAACCGACCACAATGGAAGACATGCAGAAGATAGTGGTCAGCGTTGAAGCAAATCTGCTAACCAAGAGAGCTAGAGAAAAAGCAGAGAAGAAGGTCACTGGAAAGGAAGAATCTTCCTCGGTAGATCAGCTACTTCGGAAGGTAGAGAAGATGCTAGAAAGAGTGAAACTTGACAAACCGGATCCACAAGTTAGAAATCCTAACTTTCGTGGCCAGCAACAACCATAGTATAGAATACGACAAAGAGATCAGCAAGCTAAAGAGTCGGTTACACAACTGCCAGTATAGACACCTTTGCAGCAGAACTTTGTGCATGGACCAGAATGGGATGAGGACGAGAATGTAATAGGCGAAGAAAATCACCTCTTTACTCCTCATGATTTTCCTACTTATCTCACTGAAGAGGAGGAGTATGCAGGGAATTCAGCTGCACACAAAGATGTAGATTTCATTCTAGCAAGCGACACCGTCTTGGAGGAGGAATCAAATGAATACCAAAGAGGCTACATGAATGCTTTGTCCACCCAATAACAATGATATTCACTTAGAAACAGAGATGTGCCGGTCAGACCCATTCATAAAAAGAAGGATGTTGAAGCGTCAAAGAATGATTTAGCAGTTACACAAAGGAAAGGAAAGGAGGCAGTTGATCAAGAGAGTAGCAAATCAACATCAGCAGAACCATCACATCAGCAAGTTCCATCCAAAGAAATGGAGAGGAAGGAAATCCCAGTCAAAGAGGTAGAAAAGATTCTCGCTTTCCATTTAGAGAATGAGATTTCTAAAATGAAGATATCCATCCCCTTGACTGAAATATTGAAGAACAACAGTTATAAAGGACAAGTATCTAAAATGTTGAATTTAGACCCAATGTCCGACATGGTGAATGTCGAAGATGATCAACCTGAAATGATTTTTGGGCTAGCATCTAATGGTGAGTCTCCTGATAGTGATGTGCCACCTTTTTACATCAGTTTAAGGTTGCACGATTTTGTGTTACATAACGCCATGTTCGATTCCGGAGCTTCTCACAATCTCATGCCCAAGGCAATCATGGATAAGCTTGGTCTGCACATCACCCAGAAATATCATGATCTCTATTCGTTTGATTCCAGCAGAGTAAGATGTATAGGTCTCATCAAACACTTGGTTGTGAGTTTGGATCAGATCCCAATGAAGAATGTTTTGATGGATGTTGTGGTAGCAAACATTCCTCCAAGGTTTGGCATGCTTCTTTCCAGGTCTTGGGTAGCGAAATTGAAAGGGACACTACAGCTAGATTTCTCCTATGCAATGATTCCAGTGTTTGGACAAATGAGGAAATTGTATCGGGAAAAAAAAATGAAGTACATGATCACAAGAAAGGAGAAATCAATAAATCATCCTATTAACTATGTACATACAGATTTAGAGTCTTTTGTTTTGTACTCAGATAGTTTCAATGATATAGATAGTCAGTTAGTAGAAAAAGATGATATTCTGGGAATAACAGAAAAATTTAGAGAAGTTTTGAAGAAAGAAGAACAAGAACAACAGAACACCATTGGGAAATCAGCTGAAAATAATGGACAACAAGCAGACAAGGCACAACAAACAGATTTCCAGCACTTGCAAGAGGAGGAAGAAGGTTTTTGGACCATGGATTTCGATGGAGCAGTGGGAAATGATGGCGCTGGAATTGGAATTTAGGTACGTAGTCCTTTCTTCGCCCCCAAACAAAGTCCCTAATAATGTACGGGTATGCTCTTACAAGTTGGGTTTTGAGTGTTCAAATAATGAAGCTGAGTATGAAGCTTTGATTGCTAGCATAAAGATTCTAAGAAAGCTGAATGCCAAGAGGATTTCAGTATATGGTGACTCCGAATTGGTTATCAAGCAGGTCAGAGGCGAATATCAAGCAAAGCCTCCCAGGATGCGGGCCTACCGTAATGTAGTCCTAGACATTTTGAAATTATTTTCAGAATACACCTTGACATGTGTGCCTCGTATACAAAATAGTATTGTTGATGCTCTTGCTAAGGCAACGAGTAGTTTGAAGATCACAATGGACTCTAGCAACAAATTTGAAATCCATGTCAAGCATCGTCCAACCATTCCAGACAATCATAGATATTGGAAAGTGTTCCAAGATGATGAGGAGATTGATGATCTTCTGCAAAACAAAGGCAAGTTCAAAGAGACCTCAATTGATGAAGAAAAAGACGATGGTAAAGGTAATGGTACAGATGAGGTACAGATTAATGAAATGGATGTGTTGTAGCTGAAGAATAATGTCATTCCCAAAGGATTGATACCTCTAGAAGAACTCTTTGATCAAGATGATGTAGCCCTCAAGACAACATTGCAGCCAACAGAGAAGGGTGTGGAAGAAGTCAATATCGGGGCAGCTGCAAATTCTAAACTGGTAAAATTGTCCAAAGCATTGCTGCCAAAGATCAAGGACAAATATATCAGCTTGATGTCTTGATTTGCAAATGTGTTTGCTTGGGACTATTCTGACTTAAGGACATATGCCACCAATATAATTCAGCACACTATACCCATCAAGCCCAATCAAAAACCATTCAGACAAAAGTTGAGAAGGCTAAATCCAAAGTTGCCGCCATCTATTGAAAAGGAGATCAATAGGTTGTACAAATCAGGGATCATTGTGCCAATTAGATTTTTAGATTGGATCTCTAACTTGGGGCCCATAAGGAAGAAGACAGGTGAGATTCACTTATGCATTGATTTCAGAAATCTCAACAAAGTTTCATTGAAGGACAACTGTCCACTGCCAAAAATGGACCACATACTGCAGCGAGTAGTTGGAGCATCTCATATGTCACTGCTTGATGGTTATTCCAGATATAGCCAAGTTTCTATCCATGAGGATGACTGAGACAAGACAACGTTCACCACTCCATGGGGAACCTTTCATTACGCTAAAATGCCTTTCGGTTTGAAGAATGCGGGTGCCACATTTCAGCATGCAATGGACTTGGCTTTTGCAAATGAGAAGGATGTCTTTTTGGTGGTGTATTTGGATGATTTGACGGTGTTTTCTAAATCTGATGAAGAGCACATGTACCATCTTAAAATGGTCTTCCTAAAGTGCAGAAAGTATGGCTTGTCACTGAATCCAAAGAAGAGCTTGTTTGCCATGGAAGAAGGCAAACTACTCGGGCACATTATCTCAAAAGATGGCATCCGTATTGACCCGGCATGTGTGCAAGAAATTCAGAAAATAGATCTGCCCCTGAATAAAAAAGAGATACAATAGTTTAATGGTAAGATGAATTTCCTACCCCACTATGTACCCAATCTTGCTGAGCGTCTAAGAGAGATGACAAACATGCTTAAGAAGGACAGCCAAGTGAAATGGACAGAAGAGGCTGTAAAATCTTTCAATTTGGTCAAATTGGCTCTTTCCTCAGCACCCGTTCTAGTCAGCCCAGACTACACTCAGGATTTCATATTGTTTTCATTTGCTTCGGAGCATACTATGGCAGCGGTATTATTGTAGAAGAGAGATGATCATGAAAGAACCATTGCATTTTTCAGCAGAGCTATACGAGATGCAGCTTTAAGGTATAACATCATTGAGAACCAAGCCCTTGCACTTGTGAAGGCATTGAAAGATTTCCAGGTGTATATTCTACATTCTGACATTCTGGCCTATGTTCCTAACACTGTTGTAAAAGATGTTTTAGTGTAGACCGATCTGGAAGGAAGAAGAGGCAAGTGGATTGCAACATTGCTGGAATATGATGTGGCAATAAAGCCCACAAAGTTGGTGAAAGGATAGGTATTGGTGAAGCTAATGTCTGAATCAAACTTGCATGCCTTGGAAATAAATCTGATCGCTTCTATGTCTGATGTGAATGAGGAAGAATCGTCAATTCAGGTATCAGAAATGTTTGCTCTTTCTCCATGGTATTCAGTATGATATATGTGCTCAAAAATTTGTCACCACCACCCGGCATGACTAGAAACAAAGCGAGAACACTCAAGTTGAAGGCTGCCAAGTTTTGCATTCTTAATTTTGCACTATATTAGAAATATCTTGGTGGCGTCTTGTTAAATTGTTTGGTGGAAAAGGAAGCAAAGAAAGTCATGGAGGACTGCCACCAAGGAGACTGTGGTGGTCACCTTTTTTGGAAATCAACAGCAAACAAAATTTTGAGAGCAGGGTACTATTGGCGACATTGTTTGCTGATGTATATAAAATGGTCAAGTGTTGTCATAAGTGTCATATTTTTGAAGGAAAGCGGAAGTTACAGCCTTTACCACTCAAGCCCATAGAGGTGAGTGCCCGTTTTCAGCAATGGGGATTGGATTTCATTGGCGAAATTCATCCTGCTTCTTCCGGACAACATAGATGGATCCTCACAGCCATAGATTACTTCACAAAATGGATTGAGGCAATTCCCACCAAACAAGCTACAGATGCGGTAATCATTTCATTCCTTGAAAATAACATCTTGTCCCGCTTTGGGTGCCCGAATAAGCTAATCACTAATAACGCAGTAGCTTTCAAATCAAAAAGGATGGTAGAGTTTTGTCATAAATATCACATCATTTTGGGTCACTCAACTGCCTATCATCTGCAAGGCAATGGATTGGTAGAATATTCAAACAAATCATTGGTCAACATAATCAAGAAGCTGCTAGAAATAAACAAGAAGAGCTGGCATAAGAGGTTGGTAAATGCGCTTTGGGCAGATCGGGTCAGTCAAAAGAAATCCATAGGTACGTCACCATTTAAGCTTGTTTATGGAGTTGATATAGTATTTCCTACCTCCCTCGCTGCCCCGGTTGTCAAACTGCTTCAGGAAGCTAGCAGTGAAGAAGATCCCATGCAGAGAAGTTTGAATCAAATGGTCCACTTGCAGTAGACCAGAGAAGAAGTTTTCAAGAACACATCCAAATTGCAGGAGAAAATCAAGAAAATTTATGACAGAAAGGAAAAGGTGGACAAATTTCAGGTGGATGATGTGGTGTTGAAGTGGGATGCAAGGAATGAGGATAAAGGCAAGCATGGTAAGTTCGAGAACCTCTGGAAAGGTCCTTTCAAGATTGCAGCATATTGGAGGCAGAATGCCTTCCTTCTGAAGGAAATAAACAGATAAGATTGTCCAGGAGGTCCAATCAATGGTCAGCTACTCAAGCGGTACCATTTCTAAGTTGTTAACGCTGCTTCCACTATCACTATAAATACCATTTTATTTTAGTTTAGTTAGAGTTGGTCAAGTTAGCCTTTAAGTCATGTCAATGTCAAGTTTGAGTCAGTTTTTTGGTCATTTCTGTTTCATAAATGAGTCAGAGTCGTATATTATTTATCGGAAAGGATGACTCCATAGCCTAATGGATGAAAGGCACTGTCTAGCTCATCTAGAGGTCTGTTGTTCTTGGCACCTCCAAGGAGCTACCATCCCCCATTGGAGCCAATGTTAGATTCAGTCTGGTCAGTCCTCCATCAGATATAAAAACTCTTTATGCATTTCATTTTTAGGTGTCCCGCTCCATTCACCTAGCTGCATTCTGCTAGGGGCATACCATAATCTGACAGAGAAGGTCATGATAGTCAGTCCCCTCCATGTCTGGCTCCTGCTGGCTCAGTTCTTTTGTCAATAGTCATCATAGCCCATTACAGTCAAGATCTGGTCCTTTAAAGGACAAAAGTCATTTTCGATGTCTAGGTCTAGGGATTCATTAATTTGGTCTTTGAACATGTCCAGTAAACCATGCAGGCTAGAGTGAGGCCCTTACACAGTCATGGTTCAGAGAGATTCATTATCATGTGGATAAACTTCGACTCTTCTTCAAAACTCTATTTTGAAGAAAAGTCAAACAGTGTTATTTATGACAAAATTTTCAAAAAAGTCATTAGTTGATTTCTTCAGTTGCAGTCATGGTTCCCGTGGCCAAATGTCCTATCGTGCAATCCCTGCAAAGAGTGCCGAAAAGTTCATCATTTGAGCTAAAATTTCAAAGGGAAAGTGAAAATTAGTGTGTTTTAAAGTCAGTGAAAAAAGTGCCAAACACAACATTAGAAAAATGGGTTTTCAAAGAAGCAAAAATTAAACCCATCTCTTCCAAGGCTATATATCATGTTTTCATACAAATCAAAGGCATTGTGCAATTACAAGCCTTAGAGAAACATTGGAAAGGTGTGAGTGTGCAATTGTGAGTGTTTGAGGGAGTTGGAGGCGGTTTTAGAGGGCACGACGCATATACCCAGGAGTGCGGCGCACATAGAGCCTACCTGCAGTTCAATTTTTCTAAGGGCGCGGCGCATACCCAGGGCACGGCGTACTTGGCTTTGTGTGCGGCGCACACAGACTAAGGGCCCAAACAAGTGCCAATCACTTTCAAATTTTGGTGAAGCCTATAAAATTGAGAGGTAGGCCTTATAACATCACTTGCTCATCAAAGTTTATCAATGATATGGTGTTTATAGAGATGTTTGAATGTCACCAAAATGCGTAAAGTCAACCATAAGAAATCATCAAGAAAATGATGGCTAGGGTTGTTAAAATGTGTTGTTAGTGCCAAGGTTTCATTCCACCTGCCATTTTCCCCTCACTTATCATTTTTCCCATCCTCCCTCTCTCATTTTTCCTAAAATCCCTGCCATAAACTATTACTAAACCCTCTGCCCGACCGCTCCACTATTTGTTCAACACAAAACCCCAAACTCTACCCCATCAACACAATACCCAAACTCCTCCCATATCCCTAACAAATTTCTCCCTATAACCCCTATTCCCATTACATCATTCCCTTCCTAATACTCCTTGTTTCATTGTTCCCCTTGGTAATAGATATTTCGAAGGCACCCAACCTCACACCATCATCAAAAGGCAGCCTAATCACAGTCCATACTGCAGTCATGACATCACAACATTCGTCAGAATATGAGATGGAAACACAAAGTGACTCTTCCTCAGAAGAGTAAGCTCCCAGGAGGCCCCACAAGAGTGGCAAACATGTCAGGGATGAGCCCACTACCCTCACTGAATTACAAGCATGCCCTCTTGCCATGTCATGCTTCCAGCACCTATCATGTTTTGAATTTTGTCAAAGGGTGGAAACTGTTAGAGTTCATCATGAGTTGTCCCGTTTATTTGTGCTTCATCTACATGGAGGTCAGTCTATCTTGGTCGAGGTCACTTTCACATTGACACCCGAAACTATATCAGTGGCAATAGGTATACCAAATGTTGGAGAGCAGTGGCATAAGAAGAAGAAGGTGGATAGGCAACACTATGAGCCTTACTTCAAGGCCAGATTCTTGAGCCACCTCACAAGAGTATTTCCCTTCAGATACTTGAAAGATGAGTATGCTCCACTCATGAGATTGATCATGAAATACTTCAACTGTGAGGGGAGGTTCTCTTGACTGTATGCCTATCACATCTGGTTGCTCATGCACTTCACCAGGGTGAGGATGATGAACCTCCCATTTTTCATATGCAGGAACATAGAGAGGATGAACACCTTCATGTTGCATAAGACCCCCCAGCAGCAGCTTAACAGTGTGTTTCACTTTGCTCTTATCTGGATTTTGGTAGATCATCAGTTGGGATTGCAGGGCATTGCTTGGGAGGATTTCAACTCCCATGACTTCTTCAACACATCACAGGTACTATCAGAGCTAGAGCAGGAGATGGGTGGTCCTTCTCATCAGCATGAGCACCATGATACCACTACCATGCCAGTTTTCGTTACATATTAGAGAGGCAGTAGGCACTTGTTTGCAGCAACAAAGCGAGTGTTATCTCCACCCAGGGTGGAAGGGGCCTCACTTCTGGCATCAACGACATAGGTACTAGACAAGGGAAAAAATCCTGTGCACGATGAGGGGCCATCAGGTGTGCAGGAGACCGATGTCATCCTCATTCAGGATGATGAGACAGAGGTAGAAAATGCAAAACTTAGGATGACCATTCAGGAGCAGGACTCGGAGATCCAAGACTTGATACTCAATGTGGAGAGGGCCAGATGCATCATCAAGTATCTGGAGTATAGGAACAAGCAGCTTGAGGACCAACAGGCAATCATGGAGCTGCAAAGCATCCGTGAGAATCCACAAGATGCCCAGCAGAGGAGGATTGACCTCGCTACCTTGGAGCAAGAGATCAACAACGACCGTGAGTCTTGGTTAGATTGGGTCAATCTACACCTGGAGAGACTACTGGAGAAGGCCAATAGGCAAAAAACCATATTGAGGAGGATGGCTTGTCATTACAGGGCACAGAACATGAGTGCAAAGGCCTGAATAAGGAGCTTGAAGGCCGAACTGAGCAAAGCAACAAAAGAGGCAAAAGAGAAAGATCGGCTTCGAATCTTGGCGGAAGCTTCTGTGGCACAACATAGTGCCTCTTAGAGAACCTCCAGCCCAAATTTCAAGAAATTTGGGGCAATTTTGGTCACAGGGGATTTTTTTGGCATAAACACAGGTTTTTTCTCTATACGCGCCGTGGCACCGGTGTGACACGTAGGATTGGGAGCTCCAAAGGAGAAATGGTTTGCATTTTTGGATTCAGTAGGAAAAATCATGACTACTGGCACTTGTGCAAGAAATTTGGGCATGATTTGAGTCTCCAGGAGCTCAAAAACACCCAAAAAATGGCCTCACTACCCCTATTTTGACACACAGGAAGCAGTCTTGGGAGAATGAATATTTGGAGGGGCAAATGAGCTCCCAATTCAAAAATTCCACTTGGGTTGGAAGGTAGACAAGACACGTTTTCCAATAAGCACACTTGGAAACATTTTGGATGCCTGCAAGTGCCTCAAAACTGCCCTCAAAGTGGCACAGTGCATACAGAAAAGGGCGCGACGCATATAGGAAAAAAGGCCCAAATTGCCTCTGTTTCGCGAAATTTCGCTTTGTGACTTTCCGTAAGTGGGCCCCCTAATCTACAATTCATTTTTTTGGCACCAAAGGTGGTTTTTAAAGTATTTTCACTCCAGATGGGCATCTATCCAAGTGGCAAAGGAAGGGAAAGGGTCAGCGAAGCCATTTGTCATGTTTGTGGTGCTACACCTATAGCTGATGTTTGGCTCTCCACCTTAATTTTGTAATGATTCGAGTAACTCTCCAACCCTTGAGCATTCTATCTCTTCATGGCACATTCTATATATTGTATGCAAACTATCTGCAAACGGTTGGTTGGCTTGTAACTTCTGGGAGACTGTGGGAAAGAAACTCTGTTTCTGCATTTTATATTTTTTATAGAGGATTAATGAAAGGAAGTGGCTCTGTTTCATGAGATTCATGTGGTTGTAAGTGTATCAAATGTGTCTCTTATGTTTCATATGTATCTTCTTATGTTTCATAGCTCATTTCATATTCATTTCCAATGAAATTTTCTATGTTAGCTAAGGTAGAATTCAATTTTATTGCTCTGCATGTGGGAAAATTTCATGTTCAATGTTCATTCTTCTGTTGAAAAGGATTCATGCTGTCCATGCCCTTTTCACCCTCTTAATCAATCTCTCCATTCCGCACTATCTTAAACTAAATTGCTAGGCTTTCTGCCTATCTTGCCTCACGAAGTAATCCGTGCCTTTGTATTAAGTTCTCTGTTCATTGAGGTCCATCGGTCCCATACCATCCCAAAAATACAGTCATTCATAAAAAGCACTTCTTGTATCCATATTCACTTACTAGCCTAAGATAAATAGTTCACTGTAAGTCATCACAGGCCTTTTCGTTTATCTATTCACTGAGTGTGACTCGGAGAGAGCCCTCTCCTGTTCTGGTAGGGCTAGCTACTAGACTGAGCGTGGTTTGTGGTTACCCTAAATTTTGCCTTCTTTCAGCCTAAGGCGGATTTAGGTGCTAACAAGTAGCACACAATTTATGGCTTGATGATAAATACAATGATAAGGCAGAAGTTCAATCTGTTTTCAGCATCAACCATGTCAATGATTTTCAAGAACATAAGAATGATGATTTGGTAGAATTGTTCCTTTCTCAACCTAATATTTCCGAAGAATTGAGAAATGACCGATACCATGCTGCAGATGAACTTTTGGCACAAAATTTTCAGGAAACATGCACCATTCATTCCTTGCAAACAACATTTCAGAACATTTTTCCTATTCAATATGTCACAAACACACAGATTAAGACCATATATATTAGTCCAGGAAAAACTTTGAATATTGGAACTCACCTAGACTCATCTCGGGAGGAAAAATTGATACAATTATTGAGAAAATACCAGAAAGCATTTGCTTGGGACTACACTGATATGCACAGAATTCACCCTGAAACATGCACTCACCACATTTATATGGATAGTAATATCAAACGAGTGAGGCAACCACAGAGATGAATGAATCCCATGCTTCAAGATATTGTTAGAGAGGAATTACAAAAACTGTTGAAAGTCAATTTTATCTATCCTATCTCTGACAGTCGGTGGGTATCCCCATTGGTAGTAGTGCCCAAGAAAAATGGCAAGTGGAGGATTTGTGTTGATTACAGACAGTTGAACAAAGCAACCCTCAAAGATTATTTCCCACTACCATTTATTGACCAAGTGCTAGACACATTAGCTGGGAAATCATCATTCTATTTTCTTGATGGTTTCAGTGGCTATAACCAGAACACGATAACCTTAGAGGACCAGGACAAAACCACTTTTACTTGTCCCTGGGGAACTTATGCCTATAATGTTTTACAATTTGGACTTTGCAATGCTCCAGCTACATTTTAGAGAGCTATATTAGCTATTTTTGCTGATTTAGTTCATGATTGTGTTGAAGTTTACATGGATGATTTCTCAATGTATGGTAATTCATTTGAGCATGCATTAGAGAATCTTGAAATTGTTTTGAAGAGATGTATTGAAGTTAATCTGTCCCTGAAAAATGAAAAGTGTTTTATGATGTTAAATGAAGGGATAGTATTAGGACACTATATTTCTTCTCAAGGCATTAAAGTTGATCCATCAAAAATCCAAATCATTATCAATTTGCCAATTCCCAAGACTCAAAAAGATGTAAGAAGTTTTCTTGGGTATGCAAGCTATTACAGAAGGTTTATTGAACATTTTAGTAAAATAGCTTTACCTTTGTTTAAGCTTCTAGCAAAAGATACACCTTTCAATTGGAATGAGATTTGTCAGCAAGCTTTCGAAGCACTCAAAGACAAGTTATCAACCACACCAGTCTTAAAAGGACCTAACTCGAACCTACCATTTCACATCTTTACAGATGCATCTGATACTGCAGTATGTGCCTCATTAGGCCAAAAAGAGGAGTCTTTCCATTATCCATCTATTTCATTAGTAAAAATCTAACACCTGCCGAATTAAACTACACAGTCACTGAAAAAGAAATGCTTGCAATCATACATGCTGTGAATAAAATCTGACATTATATAACTAGTTATGAGGTTTTCGTACATACTGACCATTCTGCCATTAAGTATTCAATGAATAAACCAATAACTAATGGCAGAGTTACCAGATGGCTGTTATTATTATAGGAATTTAATATCATAGTGTTAGGTAGACCAGGTAAGGAGAATCAGGTGGTAGATTTTCTTCCTAGACTACAAAATCCAGGTGAGGTTGTTCCGGTTGAAGATTCTTTTCTAGATGAAAATTTATTTGCAATTTCAATAGTGAATCCTTTGTATGTTGACTTGGCCAACTATTTGTCCACAGGAAGAACACCTCCATATTTTACTCCAAAGGAAAAGAAGAGGTTGATCAAACAAAGTGCTAGATACTCATGGGTTAATGGAGATTTTATTTTACACTGGTTATGATATGTTATTAGACGATGTGTAAGAAATGATGAAATAATTGATATTTTAAAATCTTTCCATGATGAACCGTGTGGTGGGCATTTTGCAGCCAAAAGAACATCATTCAAGATTCTTAGCCTTGGATACTACTGGTCATCTATTTTTAAGGATTCCAAGAAGTATGTGAAGAGTTGTGATAGCTGTCAAAGAATGGGTAGGACAACAACTACAGATGAAATGCCACTTCAGCCTTAAGTACATTTAGAGCCATTTGAAAAATGGGCTCTAGATTTCATAGGACCCATCAATCCAACTTCCAAAGGTAAAAAGTACATCCTAGTATGTACTGATTACGTGACAAAATGGGTTAAAGCCAAAGCACTAGCCCGGGCAACTAAACAGACAGTGGTAAACTTCCTTTTTGAAGAAATTTTTGTAAGGTATGGAGTACCATGAGAGATAGTGACAGATCAAGGTACTCAGTTTATTTCAAAGTTAGTCAAAGACATCACAGAAAAATATCAAATCAAGCACAGGAAAAGTACACTTTACCATCCACAGGCCAATGGCCAGGTGGAATCCACAAATAAGACATTGGAAGGAATTATCACTAAGACCATAGCAATGAACAGAAAGAATTGGGAAGAGAAGCTCAAAGATGCACTCTGGGCTTATAGAATCACGTGGAAGAACACTATAGGATTTACACCATATCAGTTGGTGTATGGCAAAGACGTAATGCTTCCTATTGAATTTCAAATACATACTTATAAGATGGCTGCAGATTTAGGAATTGATCTCAATGAAGCCCAACAAGAGAGAATTCAGAAATTGAACCAGCTAGATGAAATGAGGCAGCAAGCAGAGGAGACAACACTCCTAATGCAGCAACAAAGGAAGCAGTGGCATGATGCACACATCAAAAAGAAACAATTCAAAGAAGGAGACTGGGCTTTACTCTTCGACTCTAAATTCAGAGATCATAAAGCCAAATTTACCACACATTGGATGGGCCCATATGAAATAGTTCATGTTTATGAAAATGGATCAGTCAAGCTTACTACCATTGATGGAGAAGGCAACCCCTTTCTTGTTAATGGCCATAAGTTGAAACTCTATCATAAGCTCATTAGCAAGGAGGATTTTCTTCAAACTGTATCTCAGCAAAGGGAGGTTGAGATATTGTAGGCTTCAGCTGTGATATCTCTACCTTAGTTCATTTCATTTCATTAAAAAAAAAAAAAATACTAAATAAATTAAAAAAAAATTAATAATAATAATAATAATGGTTTAGATGTGAAAACCAGACTTTGGCACACTCTAACCTAGAATTCTTACTTGAAAACCAATCCTTTGGCTTGTAAGAATTCCTTGTTCTGTTTGTTTACTGTTTGGTTCATCGCTTCAATAATGACTTGAGGACAAGTCAAAGCTTTAGTGGGGGAGAAGCATCAACATTTTGTTTTCCTTATCTCATCTCCTCATTTGTAAATCTTCAAAGAATTTGTTTCAGCACTTCAGTATTTCAAGAAAGGAGTTGTTTTTGTTTTTGTTCTAATTAGAGGGACCTATTCAAGCAATATGCAGTGGGACCTGTTCAAAAGACTATGTTACTAGTACCAATATTAGAGGGACCTGTTCAACAAAAATCAAAGGGACCTGTTAAAGACTACATTCAAGATACATCAGGCTAATTCAACAAATCTTCAATAGAGTTCCAAAGGTTTCTTATCATCAAGGCTACATCAACACCAAGGATCAAGGAAGTTGCACACACATAGTTCTTCAGATTTCAAAGAAGTTGCACACACATAGTTCTTCAGATTTCAAAGAAGCTGCACAAACATAATTCTTCAGATTTCAGAGGGACTTGTTATATCCAATTTCATCTCAAAAGGGACCTGTTATGGACAGTGAAGATTAGTCATATTTGGACAATGAAGATCAGTCCTACCTGTGCATTCCAACTCAACTTTTGGTCAACCAACAAGTGTAATGTATTGTTAATTTTTATTTTTAACATTTAAAATTCTTGAATTATTATAGTGTTAAATATGATGATTATGATTGCTTGTTATCAATTTCAAAAACCCCTATACCCATCACCCTTGTAACATTCCTAACTACTCAACTCTGCTATCATTTCCCATCACACTACGATTTTTAAATCTTTTCCTACACCACCCTTCAAACCTTGTCATTGACTCCTCATTCTTGAATCAACCATCAAACCTTATCATCAATCCATCATATTCCCAATCGGCCAAGTACCAACAAGTAATGGACAAGTGGTGAATCATTGGAAATACAAGTGTTCAATGATTTCATTCATTTTTGAATCGACCAAGTTATAAAACAATTGTTTGACCCAAGTCGACTCATGCAACATATATCCATTATCATCACTCCAACACTCCTTATATGTATATGGCGTTCTCATGATTGTAACTATGCAAACCAGTATAGCTCCTCTGTCTTTATGATGTAAATGCGCCTCCAACTCTGCATTATCATTATAGTAATTTGGGAAAGGTCGGTTGTTAAGTTTCACTCCATAAAACTCTCAGTTCGTAAAGGGTGTTACCATATTAGTGATTCAAACTTTGGGTTTTCAAAGAAGGCCGAGACATCAGGCGCTACGAAGGGAGAGCATAAAAAATAGGGTCACCAGGAGTTTCTACCTCTGCCCATAATCCGAGGACATTAATCGGTCGCTGCCCAAGAAATTGAAGAAGGAGACCCCGAGAACAGAGGGCGCTACCAGTTCGGTTAAGTGGAGCGCAGAATAGAGGTAACAAATACAGAGACCCTTATTGAATTGTTGAAGCATAAACAAAAAGGGTTAGAACAGGAATTTCTTTTTCAAAATGACCAATAGAGGAGAGCCTGAAACATTTGATAGTTCACAATATCATGATGATTGTATTACGATTTTAAGGGAAAAGCAATGGTTATATTTTCTAGAGAAGTTTAATGGGAACAATGAAGAAGTGACCAAGCAGTTCACATTCACATTTAATGGAGAGAAAGCATTAATAGGAAACTCCTCTTTTAGAATTTCAGAGGATACCATAGCGCAAAATTGGGAATCAGTCTAGAAGGGGAAAAATATTTCAAAACAAAACAATTTAAGGAAAAATCATGGACTCAATTATGTTTAGGTCAAGGGTTTCCTCTGTCAACTGGAAGAAGGGTGTCCCTAGAAGCTGGCTAATGCACCCATGGGATGAAATGGTATACATTATTCAGAAATTTGTTACATGTGAAGTTCGTTACAACATAGTATATCTATATCACATCAAACTCCTGTTGCACTTAAAAGGGCAATGCACCATCAGTCTACCCTATTTCCTCTTACAGAGTTTGACTAAAATGTCAAAAAATATTCAGAAACAAAAGGGTAATGAAGACAAAAATTTGTATCATTTTGGGTCGATTAAAATTCTAATTGAATTTGAGTTGTAGAGGAGAAGGAAAAACATGGAAAGAATTTTTGGTTGCTAATCAAATTAAAGATGGAGAAGATGAACAGTAATAGCAAGAGCATAGAGAGTTTATGCTTGATATTGATGAGGAAATCGCTGAGCGCATGTCAAGCAATGTTCCTCCACATAGCAGTAGTGTAAGGACAAGAAGGATGAGGCAAGAAACTACCCAGAAAATTGAGCAAGACAAAATCTTCACTACTTATACGAGAAGATCAAGGTGAATACAAAAGAACCAAACACAAGATGATCAACTAGAGTCAAATGCAAATGCACCAATGGACATTGAGAGCAGTTCTCATTCACAGCTAGGACTGGAAGCATAAATGGAAGTCGAGAGTAACAAGGGACAAGGGAAAGAGCCAGCACCTACAAACAAGAAACAAAGAAGGTTAGAGAAACAAATTGAGAGGCTAAAAGTGGAATTGATGGAGGAAAACCTGCTAGAGAAGGTCATCAAGAAGGAGAATGAAATGTTGAGAGCTCAGAGCAAGAAGACTCAACAGAAAAATGAGAAACTAAAGGAGCAAATCAAAGAACTTAAGACTGAACAAACCGACATTTGCAAATGGGCAACCAAATGGTATACTCAAAAGAAAGCTCTCAAAGAAAAATACAAGAATATGAAACATGAGCTCCACATTTAGAAAAACACCCAAGCTCAAAAGAATATAGATGCATTGCTACAAGCGACAGAGGCAGAAGGAAGAACAGAATATAAAGGGAGCACATCAGGATTAGCATGAGGACATGCTAAATCATTGACCTTGGGGGAGATGTTGGTACCATTTCATTGCCATCCTTTTCTTTTAGAAATCCATCATTTATCTATCATTTTCTCCCATAAACCCCTCATAGTCCATTGAAATTGATTAACCAAAGCATTATAGTTGTTATTTTACATTAAATTTAATTTGTGAATTTTTATGTTAAAAATTAGAAATTTTGAACAAAATTACACGATGTCATGACTTCCTATAATTGGTTTATGATGTGACACATGGCATGGCAGGAAAATCAAAACAAAGGATAGGAACGTCATCTCGAACATACAGACATGGTGAAAGATCTATTCAACAACGAATCTAAAGCTCCTAGATACATGGTCAATGCTGGTCAAACCCAGCCTTTTTGGTCACAAAAGCAGCAAAAAGCCAGAGTTACCTAAATTGATTTCGTTTTGTTTTGGAAATCAGTTAAGATTAGAAAAGACAAAAATCACCTTTTTTTGTAAAAGCAGAAACACTGCATGATAATGTATGTACATTCGATTATAGACTAGAAGGAAAAGTTAGTGAACGAAGGATAGGAGACAAGCATATTAAAAAGACTGCGTATTATTTCCAGAGCGTTGTTGTTCTTGTGTATTGTTTCCAAAACATTGCTCTCGCATGTAATTTGATTTCCAGAGCTTAATTACAGGCATTGTTTTACCATTACAATGCTTATGTGTTAACATTTTCATCACTTGAAGTTTCCTAAGTGTGCCATTGAAGCGTGGACGGGCCCTACGTGGAGATTGGTATACTTTTATTTTCATTTCCATAGCGTTTTCGAATTTGAATAGTGTTGAATAACGTTTGATGTTATTTTCTTGCCTGTGAGTTTATTGATTCCATTAGAAGTTCTTGCAAGTATTATTGTATGATTCATGGTGATAGTTTGAGAATTCGATTGCTAGATTATTGAACAAGATCTTGTAAAAGATTTGATCGACCATTGAATTTCGAAGTATCTCTATGGACTCTGTTTTCATGCATTTGAATTTTAGTGTGCTTAAAAGAGCTTTTGGTTTTCATGAATTCTTAGTGTGTTAACTGGAAAGAGCTTTTGTGAATGATATCCTTGTAAGAGGGTTGAAAACTCACACTAGTAACACATTGTTCCTTTAGAACAGTTAATTAAATTAGATGATCTGAGTGTTAAGGTGAACATATTTCAATCTCCTGTAAAGGAGTGTTGTAGCCTGTCACAGTAGACACTTAGTTAGGTAGATGAGATCCTTTTAGGTCTATAGACTTTAGACACATGCCTCTAAGTTTACCTACCTTGGTTGACATTAAATTTAGTCTAATCTAGCACCCTAGATTAACCACTACACCATCTTGGCATACCAAGCTCTCGGGGCCTCCTTAAGGTCGTAAAGAGATTTCTTCAATCTGCAGACCAAAGATGAATCCTGAATGAAACCATGTGGTTGCTCCATGTAAATCTCCTCTGATAGGTCTCCATGAAGAAAGGAATTCTTCACATCCATCTGATGTACTTCCCATCCCTGGGCAGCCCTAATGGCAAGTGTAAGGCATATGGAATCCATATTTGCTACTCAAGCAAAGGTATCATCATAATCAATGCCATGCACTTGTTGGAAGCCTTTAGCTACTAACCTCGCTTTTCGTCTGGTGATTTTCCCATCTGCAGCACTCTTGGTCCTATAGACCCATTTGCCTCGGACAAGTTTCCTTCCTGAAGGAAGAGGGACCAGATGCCAGGTTTGGTTCTCAAGGAGGGAGTTATATTCCTCCTCCATGGCGAACTCCCAAGATGGATGCCCAACAACCTCAGCATAAGATTGTGGATCAAAAGACTAAACCAAATGACAATGCCAGAATGGCGATGGTTCAGTGGTAGTGAGGACAAGAGGAGGCTCAATAAACTCTGAGCTAGTCCTCTGCAGATCAAAATTATCCCCCACAAGACCATTACTAGTAGCTAGGTGGTCTTGTGCATATATCTCACGTAAGCTCCTTGTTCTCTGATTTATGACAGGGGAATATGATTCACTACTGGAAGCCCGATCTAAACTTGGATGTGAATCATCATTTGCCTGCACTAGATTTGCATCTGAAGACTCTGTCTTTGCATTTGCATGCTCTACCTTGGCATCTGCATGCTTTGTATCTGTATCTAAGTGTACTGAGTCATCATCTCAGACATGAGGTAGATAAAAGGTGTCTGCATGCAGCAATTGAGGTGCATGCAAGAGACTTTCCTCAAATTTGACACTTCTCTCAATGATGAGCTTGTTTGTAGAGGAAATCAGGAGCCGGTATCCCTTCACACCATCAGGGTATCCAACAAAGATGCACTCAATGATCTGTGGATCAAGAGCTTTCGTCTTTTCATAAGGGATCCTGGCCCATGCTCGGGAGCCAAAAACACGGAAGTGGGTGACCTCTGGTTTAGTGCCGCTCCAAGCCTCAAAGGGGGTCTGATCCTTGATAGACCTATGAGGAGATCTGTTCTCGATGTAGTTAGCACAATTAAGTGCTTCAGCCCATAGCTTATGAGTCAGTGACTTAGCATGAAACATGCAAGAAGCCATCTCTTTGAGAGATCGGTTCTTCTCTCAGTAACTTCGTTCTGCTGCGGAGTGTATGGAACTGTGTACTGCAACTGTATGCTAGACTGAAGGCAAACGTTTTGAAGTGTTGGGTTAACATATTCCCCCCAATTGTCTTTACAGAGGGCTTTGATCTTTCTCTCTAACTGTGTCTCAATTAGTGCTTTGAAATCTTCAAAGTGCACAAAAACTTCAGATTTGGCCCTAAGAAGATACACCCAAGTATACCGTGAGAAATTATCAATAAATGTAAGAACATACCTTGCTTTGTTGATGGAAGGATGAGGAAAAGGCCCCATGAGGTCACTATGGATCAGATCTAGAGGAGAGGATGCTCTGTGAGTCTTGCTGGTGTGAAACATTTCTCTAGGATGTTTGCCAAGGACACACCCTTCACAAACTCCTTTGGAGAAATTGATATTTGGCAAGCCTTCCACCATCTCATTCTTGCTTAGCTACTAGATATATCTGTAATTTAAGTGACCAAACCTCTCGTGCCAAAGCCTATTACTATCATTAGCATGTGTAAGCAATAAGGAGGATTTAGATTCAATAAATTCGGAAAATGCATACAGTCTGGCTGCATTGTTTACCTCACCAGTTGCAATTTTGGAGCTGCTATGTAGATCATATATGTTCACTACATCTGGAGTGAATTCCACTCTCTTTCTGGTGCCAGAATGAGTGATCTGATAAATTGAAAGCAGGTTTACCAAAATTTTTGGAACATGAAGCACATCTTCAAAGCTTCCGTGTAAAAGTTCCACTCTACCTTTTTCAGTGACCTTAATAGGTGAGTCATCTCCCATGAGGATGGGAGGTCCTTTGCATGCATCCAAAGAGGAATAGACTTCCTTTGTAGTAGCCATATGATGTGATGCACCAGAATCTATAATCCATGCATCAGGAGAAGAATTAATTGCAACTAAAGCATGAAAATTGTTACCTTTCCCATGTGGTGGATCCTCAGTTTTCTTCTTGGCGCCCTGAGGGATGTGGTCCCCAAGGTTGTGCTTCTGAAGGATTTCTGCCATTTGATCAATTTGTTTCTTCATGCAAGAGGATTCTGGATGGAATCCTCTTTGACAGTAGGTGCATCTGTTTCCTTTCTTCCCTTTCTCATTTCGCGAGCCAGGGGAGTCATTGAAGGGCTTGGTGTACCTTTTCCTCTTTGGATGGGAATGTGCTTTTCCCTTGTCTTTTTGCTGCTGATTTTTCTGATTTGAATCAGATCTATGATTTTTATTATGGCTACCATCATGCACAGCAAGTGCACGCGCTTTTGGAGGTTTGATTTTCCCCATGCCAATGAGTTTATCTTGCTCAAAAATAAGGGACTCCATAAATTATTTGAGAGAAGGCATCGTGTAGGATTTACCTAGTGCGAGCCTTACTGAATGAAATGTAGACACAAAAACGAAGTATTCCAGTCTGAGCTTTGACATAATAGAGAGAACTTGTCGACTCTCCTCCTTGGATTTGTCAATTCCACAACCCTTGAGTTGTAGCAATAGATCATTATATTTGGTGAAGAAGTCTTGAATTCTGTCATAGTTCCATGGATCCAATGATAGTAGCTCCACTTCAAGCAAATGTCCTTTCATCTCGTCCTGTTTCCCATAGAGGTCTTCAACCTTTTTCCAAATCTCATTGGGAGTATTGCAGGCAGATAGATGAAACTGCAACTCTGGAGAGATGCACATGCATATGGATCCATGGACCTCATCCATATGGTTGAGGTACTTGGATTTCTCTATGGCTGAAGTGGGTTCCACTTCTGTAGCCATGGTAATCTTGTACAACCCTTTATGATGAAGGTATCGAGCCATTTGGTCCTTCCATTCTTGATAGTTGTACGGTGATAGGATCAATGCTTTAGGAAACTCCATTTTTCTATCAATCTTCAATCTCCAAGTTGTAATACCTGCAAAATAAAATACTAGTGCACCTTTTATCTAGCAACTTGTGGGCTCTGATACCATGTAAATGTGTTAGAAAACCTGCATAGATGAATCTAGCTAGTAAAGGTTGAACACACGCTTTGCAAAGCAAAAACACTAAAAGAAAGTCAAAAGAAGAAAAGAATAATTCATTAGAAAATAGGTTACAATGCTCATCATATAGCATTATTGGGTGAAGATCCCAAGGTAATGCACCATAGTGGTGATCAATGAGAAGACTCATCACCTACAACAAGTTCCGGAGATAACTAGCCAGTTGCGGAGTGAAAGAAGGAGCAAATCAGGGAGTAAATCATGTAGAAGAACTAACCAGTGACGGAGTTAAAGAAGGAGAAAATGAAGGAGAAAATTATGCAAAAGGAATCTTGCATGTAGTCCGATGCTTTAACTAAGAGTCCGCATGTAGGTGTGTAGTAGTTCCAACATATTGGATAAAGTATGATACCAAATTCTCCATTCAGCGTTCATCACAGAAAAATTATGCAACACATATATGTAAACCAATTCAACGGACACAGACAAATTAACAATGTATATCCAAATGCGTAAATGAATTCTAACCTTTGGGATAAGATATTTAGTGAAAGGTGTAATGAGGGACCTGTAGTGGTTCAAAATCTAGAGATAGCTTGTATACATCCATTGGAAAACACACATCTCAGTCCTGCTCCAAGTATTATTTTCGTTGTACCTCGCATTGAGGCTACAAAGCACTGTAGGTGAATGGTGCATGCATGAAATACAAATAGGGCACTAAAGAAGATGGGCATAAAAGAGATGAGAAGTGGGCACACACCAAGGAAAATGTTAAGCACGATAGATAAATACTTGGAGGCACATGTTTCGACATTGTTATGTATGATGTGTTATCATGGTTTATCAAAATAGTTTACTAAGGAATGGGGAATATGAGCTTGTTAGTGGAGCATTAAGGTTTCTACTAACAAGAGTCGAGCCATATTGTAGCCTCATTAAATTGAGTAGTAGAAATGTTTTACTCACATTTGTACTAAGAAGGAAACAACATTTGATGCAAAAAGACATGCAAAATAAAAACCACAAAAATCTTGATAATCGAGCCCGTGAATTGTTTTGGAATGGATTGGATGCGCGTAGCACCGAGTCAACAGGTGTAGTCGCAGAGAAGTAGGAATAACTAATGCCTAAAGGATAAAAGTAATGGTTGTTTCAATAAGAGAATAGATAGATTTTAGGTCTCCTCATGGCAATAGAGAAAGGCATTGGGTTATGTAAGTTTGGCCCAAGAGTTATTATACAACAATGGCAGTGGGATGCATTTTTGTAAGGAAACAAAACTTAGCATGAATTTTTCTGATAGGTTTATGAGATAGGGGTGCAACAAGGAAAATAAACAAATATCTTCCCATAGCCACACAATAATAAAAATACACAGAATGAGAGCAACGCTCAAGTCAACGCACATGTCATACCACCAGAGTAGCCTCTACATACATCATACATAACTCTTGCATTGCATACCATACAACCTTCAATTCAACGCTGATGAAAGGATGAAGGTAAGGGATCTCTTAAATTTCCAGATAATTTTAATTGAATTTGGGTGGGAGGAAAAATATTCTAGTGAAATGTGGCTACCTCCAAATTCGTAGAGAATATAATTTAAAGAAAAAATCTTCTCCAGGTCAGCTAGACATGTTTCTAAAATTCATTTTTCACCTACAAGCAAGAGCAAGGGTATGAGCTTAATTCACTTATGGACAGAGATGACAGGGAGAATTTTTGAAATGATTTTCAGAACTATATGAAAAACGGACTATGGTTAAGATTAAACTAGGGACCTACAGATCTGACACTTTGATACCATGTTAAACACACATGAAATGTGGACAGCCAAATATGATAAACATGAATTTCATTCTATTAACAAGATTTAATCCTTCCTCAAGGCCCCATAAGGAGCCTTCCTCAAGGCCCATAAGGAGCCTTCAATCCAAAAAGATCCTAAAGATTGTGTCATTGGGGTTCACCTGCCTTACATCCAAGGAACCATTGACAAGATTGCTAGGATTCCGAAGAAGCACAATGTTCTCGCAACCTTTAGGCCTCTTAATACCATCCATGGCTCCCTTAGATCTGTGAAAGATCCTATCGACCCTAAAGACATGAAGGGCGTCTATGTCATTCCCTGTTCCTGTGGGACACCATACATTGGTGAGACCGGTCGGTCTATTAATCAAAGGATTAATGAGCATTCGGCAGACTTAAGGCATGGAAGGGCCAAGTCCTCGACCCTTGCAGAGCATGCCGAGAAGACTAAACGTCATGTCTGTAATGAAGAGGCTCGCGTCATTCTAAAGGTTGCACAGTTTCACCATCGAAAGTTTAGAGAGGCCCTGGAGATTGAAAAAAGGCCTAAAAATCTTAATAGGGATGACGGCTGGAAGATTAGCAGTTGCTGGATCCTAGCCCTGTCTTCCTAGCCTCCTCATTCCTTCTTCTCTTTGGTTTCATGGTTTCCTTTATCCTCCCTTTTCCGGTTAGATAATTAATTATAAGGGTCTCTTTGGAACCCCTTTCCTCGAAAGTGTAATTTTCCTTATGATGGTATTATCGCGTAATCCTTTTAAGTAATAGTCCTTAAAATTAAAAATTATTCTCAGATTATGAGCTAGCAATATGAGCCATAAATTACTATTAACGATAGTATTATTTCCTACTATTTCTTAACAACATGATAGTAGTGTATTGATTAGTGTATCATGATTATTAATATCGATATTATTAAATAAATGAATCAATAAATATTTAAATAAAATAGGAATTATAGTTTCTTAGTTTTAATTTAATAAGAATATTTATCATTTTATTCTAATAAGTAATACTCATCCTAATAGAATGGTAAATATTAATAACATATTAGCTTAAGTATGATTAAATAATTTTTATTTTTATTTTTTTTTAATGTAAACATATGTTATTAAGGAATATATATTAATAAGATTTAATAGTATTAAGGAATAGATGAATAAATAAATATATTAATAAAATAATAATTGAATTAAGTTCTAAATTTAAAAATAATGGGTATATAATAATGAGATTAACCATTATATTTTTATTTGAATAAATAATATTTATTAATAATATTATTATTATATGAGGGTAATGGTAAATAAATATATTAATATTGTAATAATAATATTTACATTAATAGCGGGGATGAATAATATTATATTTTATATTATATAATATTATAAATAATATATTAGTTAAATGGGTAGATAATAGAAATATTTACCATTTTATTTATTCTAATAATTAATACTCATCCCAATATAATGGAAATATTGATATTATTAATAATATTTAAAAATGATTAAAAAATTTAGGGTAAAAATATATATTAAAATAATAAATGAATATATTAATAAAAATAATAATTTAAATTAGGTTCTAGATTTAAATAATATATGATATTTAGCATTCTAATTATTTAAATATATAATATTTATTAATAATATTATTATTTATATAGGGTAATAGATAATAAATATATTAGTATAGTAATAATAATTTTTACATTAATAATATACATAATATTATATATAATTATAATAATAAATAAATAGATATATAAAATAATTAAATAAATTTTGGTCCCTCCCCGTGGGGCCTCGTCAAATCTAGCTGTTAGAGGTTCGGTTAGCCGTTACTTAGTCAATTTTAGCTGTTGGAATGGCTTGTTGTCCCTATTTAACGCATTGCTCAGATCGGATCTTCAACTTGTCCTGACGATGAACCACACTGGTTTGTTCGAAACGCGTCGACAAATGATTTCTTATGTGATTTTGCCGAAATTATTCTCCAAACATGATTATGGATCACAGAAGTCTGAATTCCTTAATAGGATAATTATCAGTACATTAAGAGTTTATCGTTGTAGCTAGAAACAACACAAGAAAATAATTAAGCTAGGTCAGTAAAATGGAATAGAGGTGTAAAACTTTGTGCAAATAGAAGTTACCTCAAGAGAACAAGCTTAATGGCACATCGAAAATGAATAAGTTACAATAGGTAGACACGTGGTTGTACTAAGCACTAGCCACCATGCCTAATGCATCTGTGACAAAGCCAAAAAGAAAATGAGAAACTTGCCAAGTGAAAATGAGATGAAAGGGTTTGATGAACCTCTAGGGGTTGTCAGATCTAGAAGATATATCCATGTCTTTCATTTTAGTGTGACTGAAAAAACCAAGGGAATGTCACATGGCCCAGTTACTGTGGCAAAAAACTAGCAGTTCATGTACCTCAAAAGATTTCAATATGCCTCAAGATTGCCAAAACTTAGACAGGTGTGCCAAAAAAACAATTTGTGTTATGATAATATTAATATTACATGGTTGAAACATATACATAGTCAAATACCTTCGACTAGAAAAAAATTCTTGCATTGATCATGTCTCCATGTTAAGAGAAATATGATATATTGAGAAGAGTATTGTTAGTGGTAATGGAAATTGAAACATCTAAACAGTAAACATAAGGTAACATGGATAATTATTTAGAGAATAAAATCTATGGAGGTGCAATTATAAAGTTATGATGTCTATGTCTATCATGAAGGAAAGGAAGCGAGGGACCCTCTTCAATACATTCATTTAGATTAGTGCTCTCAAACACAAGGTAAGACCCCCTTTTCTAAGCAAATCGATAACAAGATATTACTCAACAAGTAACCGATATAGTTCCAAGCATTTCAAATGAAATAAATGATACCATTGTGACCATATAGCATATAGTTTTGATGTGGTAAAGAGGGTATACCCCTCATATATATGTGTTAATTATGATAAATCTAAAATTAAGTCCCATTTCCTAAGTGCAAGTGAGAATAAGAAATTTTTAAGGGACATATGAAACCATACATACCTTGTATTATGCTCACGGAAGTGTATGTTATGAAAGTAGCTGACAAAATAGAAGAAACGATATATCAATGCCTTCAAAATAAGCCTCTTTGAGGGGGCAACCTCCTTTAAATTACACAAATGAAAACTTATTTGATGATACAAATCACAAAACTCCTTTCTATATATAGGAGTCTAAGGGGTCACAATATAATCAAAACTGACATAACAACAATAATATAAAGGCACAATAATAACAATAGTGGGCTTCTATGGGGCATAATAATAACAATATGGGGACAATAGGGGCACAAACATAACAATAAGGGATACAATGACAATAGTAATAGGGGAATCACTAGTATTATAGTGACCTAACATGCCCCCCTCCTTTAAAAAAATATTTTCCTCAACACTTGAGTAGTTCTAGAAGGTTCTATATAAACTTCTCACCCTTCCATATTGAATATTGAGCGGGTAAGTTCTTCCACTTGATGAGATACTCCAAAATTGATCACTTTCGTAGCTGTCGAGTTCTTGCTTCTGCAACTACTTCAGGTTCCAATATGATTTTTCCTTCCTCGTCAAGTTCTGGCAGTATTGTTTGAACTGTGATTTTTTCACCTATAACCTTCTTTAAGCATGAAACATGGAAAGCTAGGTGCACTCGAGAAGCTACATGAAGATCCAATTTGTATGTCATATTACCAACTTTTTGCAACATCTTTTATGGACCATAAAACTTTGGTGATAATTTATTATCCTTCTTAGCTTCCTTGAGGGACATTTGTTTATATGGTTTTATCCATAGGAATACCTAGTCACCTACCTCAAAACTTCCTTCGTTGCGATGTTGATATTCCTGTTCTTTCATTCTATTTTGTGCCAAAGTGAGGTTATCCTTTAAGAGTTCAAGAACTTGTTGTTGATGCTCGATGTGATCTTCCACTGCTTGAACCTTGGAATTTTCTCTTAAATATGATGTGATGGATGGTGGATGATATCCATAAAGTGCCATAAATGGGGTCTTTTTTGCTATAGTATGGAAGGAAGCATTATAACACCATTCAGCGAGAGGCAGCCATTTGAACCATTGTGTCTATTTGTCATATACAAAGAAACAAAGATATCCTTCCAAACATTTATTTACTATCTCAATTTGCCCATCAGATTGAGGATGATAACATGATCTATGAGCTAACTAAGTACCAAGACAAGAAAATATTTCTTTCCAAAAATTTCCCATGGAAATGAGATCTTTGTAGTTTAAAATAATCTTTGGGTTTCCATGTAGTTTTTGAATTGTTTCCATAAATGAAGTAGAAATTGTACTGGATTTAAATGGATGCGATAGTGCACAAAAGTGTGCATACTTGGTAAGTTTCTCAACTAGCACCATGATGACACTCTCTACTTCGGACTTGGGTAAGCTTGTGATAAAATCCATTGGAACCTCCTCCAAACATTGGCTTTTAGTGGATAAAGGTTATAATAGACCCGGGGTCTTAATTGTTTCAACTTTATTTGGTGGCAAACCAAACATTCCGCCACAAACTTTTGTAGAGCCAATTTAAGTCCATCCCAAAAAAATTCCTTCTTAACCTTGTGGTAAGTTTTTTAAAATCCTAAGTGCCCTCCTAAGGGACAGGTGTGCAATTCCATAAAAATATTTTGTTTGATTTGGGAATTCGTACATAGGCATAAGTGATCTTTGTACCATAACGAATCATTTTTCAAGCTAAATGTATCATATGTTCTGGGATCTTGTTGTAACTTATGAATGAGTGGCCACACTTCTTCGTCATTCTTCCCTTCATCTCTTGCTTCTTTTATCCAATCTAGTTGGATAATAGAAATGGTGCAAAGCACTGCTTCCACATCCTTATCCTTTCTTGAGAGTGCATCTGCCACAACGTTTTGCTTCCCGTTTTTGTAGATGATTTCAAAGTCATAACCCAACATCTTTGTGACCCATTTTTGTTTCTCTTCTAACGATAATATTTTTTGTAAAAAGTAAATAAGACTATCATGATTTGTTTTTACCTTGAAGTGTCTTCCCATTAGGTAAGGTCGCCATTTCTTAAGCGCATGTATTATTGCCAACATTTCCTTATCATAAATAGCTTTATGTAAATACTTTCCTTTGATTAGACGACTTTCGAAAGAAATTGGTCTTTCTTCTTACATTAAAACAACACCAATTCCATTTCCTGGAGCATCACATTCTGCAATAAAGGTTTTTGTGAATTCTGACATAGCTAAGACTGGTGCTTGGCATGTTTCCTCTTTAAGATGTTCAAAGGTCTTTGTTGCTTCTAGAGTCCATGAAAATGCATCTTTCTTCAATAATGTTGTTATAGATACTGTTATTCGCCCATAATTCTTAACAAACTTGCGATAATACCCTATCAACCTGAAAAATCCTTGAAAATTCTTTACGAATGTGGGGATTTTCTATTCCTTAATGGCTTCAATTTTTCTAGCGTCTACCTTCACACCTTCATGAGATACAATATGACCCAGATATTCTACCTCCTATACCCCAAAGAAACATTTGTACCTCTTGGAATATAATTGTTTCTCTTCTAATAGATTGAGAACCCTGTTAACATGTTGAACATGATCCTCCCAAGACTTGCTATAGATTAGTATATCATAAAAATATACTAACACAAATTTTCTAAGGAAGGGTTTGAAAATGGAATTCATCAAACCTTGAAATGTACAAGGTGCATTGGTAAGGCTGAAAGGCATGATGAAAAATTCATAATGACCCTCATGAGTTCTAAATGTTGTTTTCGAAATGTCTTCAATCTTCATTGTGATTTGATGAAATCCTAAATGAAGATCCAACTTGGTTAAGTAAATTGATCGATGCAATTCATCGAATAATTCATCAATGAAAAGAATGGGAAACTTATCTTTAATAGTGAGCTTTTTGAGCTCCCTATAATCTGAAAACATGCACCATGACCCATCCTTATTGTGCACTAATACTACTGGAGTAGAGAAAGAACTTTGACTAGGTTGAATTATACCAGCCTCTAACATTTCTGCAACCATACGTTCAATTTCACTATTTTGGGTAGAGGGATATATGTAAAGCCTAATGTTTGGAGGAACACTTCCTGACATCAAATGCATAGCATGATCATGATCAAGAATAGCTGGGAGGCTTTTGGGAGTCTAAAATACCTTGGAATGATTGTCCAAGACTTTTTGGAGATCTAGAGAAATACATGATTTCGATGTGGGAACCTCTAGTGAACATAATTGTGCAATTATGCATCATTGTTCTTTCTTTATAAGCTTTGTCATTCCGTTAGAGTTTATTATCTTTCCTAATTTCCCTGTGATTGTTGGAAATAATACTGAGAGGGGGGGTGAATCAGTATTATCAAATCAATATAACTTTTCTCTTTCCATATTAAGATTCATATGTGATGCAACAAGTATATATCCAGTAAACATATGATTCAGTTAGTTGATCTCTAATGAGTGCATCAGAACATTATTAACCATATGAGCAGTAAACCGGAGCAGTAAAATAGAATAGATCATCACACACAAGAAGCACAAATGAACACCATGATGTAAGGTGGAAACCCAATGTGGGTGAAAACCACTTGCTGCAAGTCATCTCAATCTTCTTTAATAAGAAATACCTTTTCCAATAGTTTTATACTGGTGCAAACTATACCAGTACACAGGCTTCTACCTGCAGAAGGCTACAACCTTCTCTCGTTCTCCAGACTCTCCTGGAAGGGAGCTACAAGCTCCTTTGTTTTTGTACTAGCTGATCCATTTACTAGTACGCAAGCTGCTACCTGCTGAAATGCTCCAACCTTTACTTGTTTTCCAAATGCTACTAAAAAGGGGCTACCACCCCCTTGGCTCTTGTACTAGCTGATGTACTAGTATGTAGGTTCCGACCTACCGAAGGCTACAACCTTCTCTTTCTTCCTCCAGGTACCACGTTTCATCAATTTTCAGACTGGATACACTAAAGAACAACATCATAATCTGAAAGGCAACATTTCATCCAATTTACATACTGGACCCATTAATATCATTGAATCTCATAATCAATCAATACTAGCATCATCAATCTCTGAATTACCCAATATTGAATCAATGCTTTCATCAAAGCCAACCCGCATACAGATCTGCAAATATTTCCTTATAACTTTGTAGTTGTATCAGACATACCCAGATCATACCATTCATAAAACATACGTCAATAATTCAGATCTAGTCTATCAAACCAGATAATGATAAACATTCCAATCCTTAAGATCCCGAACCATCAAGTATCAAATAGAGCTACAATCAACCAATCACCTTTTCACCAATCAAAACTAAATCAAAATAAACACTTCTCTCACGACTGTACCCAGATCATAATAACAGTAATCACATCCCACTTCTGAACCCAGAACACTGTGTATATGCGACTTTCCCTTACAAGAACAACGTGTATACACGCCTTCACTTCACTGAACCTGCGTACAGATCTATAAATTCATTCTTTCAAACATTCAGATATTAGTTAACCTAGATTATTAGATTTATAGATCAAGCGTGCACCACAGATCCTAGATCAAAATCATATAGAGATACCACTATTCTAGCATTAAGATTTTGACCCATCAATAGAACTTATCGTTCTCCTTGCGCTCAGGTTCCTTGTTCATTCAAATCCAAATATGCACCATAACCCAATCACAGTATTCCAGATCTAGCACTTTATGAGATATTCAATAATTCAGAAGATGCCTTGCCAAATGATCTCCTTCCTCTTTTATAGCATTAAGCCTTTCACAATACCACGGACCAAAAACCATAACAATTCAATACCATTGACCCAATACTTGGGATCAACACTTATGACTAGATACCATGGCCCAAAACCATAGGTTCAAATACCGAGGACTAAATACCACGGACCAAAACCATAGGATTAAAAACTGTCGGACTAATACCATGAACCAACCATAAGATTTCCCATGTGCGTGTGCTTTTCTCTTCATGAAAGTGCGTGAAATTTTCTCTGCATGAAAGTGCGTGGACTTTTCTTTGCATGAAAGTGAGTGAACTTTAGGTTCATATCTGCGAAACCAGAAAATAACTTTGCTGCACTATAATTTGTCATCTGATTCCATTGTTCCTATATCCCATGTATTCTGTCACATCTGATATTTCCTCTGTAGACTCATATAGTTACATATAAGTGAGCTATTATTCTATGAGTGGGTTGCCATCAAGTACAACACATGCATCATAATTCCAACAATCTCCCCCTTTGGACTTGATGGCAACAACACCAAGTCACTCTCCCCCTTTGACATCAAGGGCAAAGGGCAAACCAAGATATTCTCTTTCCTTGATAACCATTCTGCTGACCATACTCCCCCTCAGTACCTGCTGAACTCTCTGAATGAGCTCCCCCTTTGTATATGCCAAAGTGTACCAATCTGTCCATGCTCCCTCTGAGTACATGTTGAAGTCTCTGCTCTACTGAAGTTTGTTGATCATGTTCCCCTTGACTATAAGTAGGGTCTGCAAAAGATATTCACTCCATTCGTCATAAGAGATCTTCCTATCATCAAAGACTCATACATACATCCATCTCCCTACCAAGTGGGGATATACAATATTGACTCATCGACCCAACTAAGTGGGGATACACGAGATACCAAATGTTTGTACATGAGTGAAATATTACATCAACCTTCCCATGCATAGTGGGGGTACAAATTACATCATATGACTAGAAGGGATTCATCAAATGACTACAATAGACAGAGAGAAACTATTACATCATGAGACTTGATATGACATTTATAACAGAGACCCAACATCTAAATAAGATCATGATATTCATCAACAACTATCATACAAGATGTATGATCTGCTCCATAATCATCTGACAACAACATCCAGATCAGCAACAAAGTATGTCTGCATCAACTCATCCTTTTGAACAGAATTCTGCATATGACATACATAATCATTCACATTGTATCATATCTGAAGAACATCATAGCTATCTCAACAACATCAAGATCTTCATGATCCAAGTACCATCACATGGGAACGTCTGCATCAATCAACATATGTAAGTATAAACCTATCATCATATAGGCAAGAATTCATCATCATCATGTCTCCAACAGTGCTACTTTGAGAAATCATTCATGTACCCAACACTATGTATCTTGAGCTCAAGC
This sequence comes from Pinus taeda, assembly GCA_000404065.3. Lineage (NCBI taxonomy): Eukaryota > Viridiplantae > Streptophyta > Pinopsida > Pinales > Pinaceae > Pinus > Pinus taeda. The sequence continues at coordinate 120,286 of APFE030190808.1, forward strand.
CTTCTTGATATCATTCAACGACAATAATCCTTATCCACATGAACGCCAAGAACTATAGGAATCCTGCATCATAACTATATTATATGATCTTTATGCATAATATGAAAACACCATATGAGCGACTCATCATCAAGTAATGAAGACAAGATTTGTACATTTCCTTATCCTTATAAAGATCACCATGTAAGCACTATATCAAAGAATCAACCACAAATCTGATTTGATTATCAACTATGTAACCCCAAACATCATATGAGATTTTTCCATGGACAACTCATAATCATATCATAGCAAGATGTATCCTAAGCATCATCACCAAGGACCACTAACCATAATGCCAACAATGCATTATTAGAAGTATCTGCCCCCCCTGAACCTGTGCCATCTGTTTATTGTCAAATCTGATCACGGATATATCATCATCATCAAGACATTTCCACACATCATTAACAGATTGTAACCATTATCAAATATGTCAAATAATGGACTGAATCATATCAAACCCTCTTTCCTGAGCCTATCCCTACTACTTTTCCTCTAACAATCATATACGCGACTGTGTAGTGACCAACTCGTGTATATATGCGACTTTCCTTTATGAAACTTGCGTATGAAAATCAGGATACTGAATTTTCACACTTTCAGCTCCTTCTGAGTCTGTTGTGTCTATACATTGTGTTATGCCACATTTTTCTGACTGTACTTCCTTTTTCTTCCATATCTTCAAGCGTGATGATGTTTTCTCCTTTTGGTATGGTGCCCGTACCTTATTCCTGCATTCCTTTGCTATATGTCCAAGCATGTTGCATGCATAACATCTTACATGTTTCATATTCCTTCTGTAGCAATCAATAGCTTTGTGATCGAACATATTACAAGAAAAGCAATATCAATTAAAGTACCTGGACCGTGATGATCTTTCTTCAATCATTCTTCTTCTGCATCTAGCTGCAACATGTCCAAGATTATGGCATACATAACATTCAACATTATTCATCGAAGGAGTAAAAGATTTTCTTTCAAGAATTTATGTCCTTAGCTGTTGATGGGGTCGACTTTTCATCTCCTTGTTGAGCATTTCAGATTTTACATTAGAGTTCCTTGTCTTATTTTCTAAACTAGATTCACCTTCAATAGATTCATGAAAACCAAGACCAGTTTTGATAGCAGGAGACCTTTGACTACTAATAATATCATCCAAAATATTACTACTATCTTGAAATTGTAAGAGCTTATCCTTTTCTTCTAATTTATCATTTAGAATATTTACCTCAACCTGAAGTTGCTCTTCCCTTTCACGATGCTGCTTCTTCACGTTTTCTTCAACTTTTCTTTCTTCTTCCAACCGATGTCTTAGTTCAAGAACTTCATTTTCTTGTTTTTCAAGAGCTTGGAGTAGTTCTTTATTTCACTTCTTTGATTCTTCAAGGTCTTCCTTTAGCGAGAGGATCGTAGCTTCAAGCCTTTCATAGTAACTGGATCTATTTCTGAGTTTCTTGACTGTTGCGCTCCTTTCACTGAATTCACTTCTTAAAGATGCCACTTCATCTTGCAACTTTTGGCATTGATTTTCCTTGTCCTTGAATAACTTCCTTACCTTGTTTCCTTCCTTTAGTTGAGCTTTTAGTTTGGCAACTTCTTCTTTGAAGGCACATTCCCTTTTGTTTAATAGATCTTGTTGATCTCTAATTTTGTCTGTAAACATTTTAAATTCTGCCTCTATTTGATATCTTTCTTGCTCACACATAAGAGCAAATTCAGTTATTTCACCATCACTTTCATCATATTTAGATGGATATTTATCTCCAGAGGATAAAAAATTCATACATGATAGTTCTGATGCTTGTTCATCTTCATTCTGAAGTGATTCTGAATCTGAAGTTCTTCTTCCACATATTCCCCAATCGATACTCCCACTGTCATAGTTCTTCTGAGATGTCTTCTTCTTCTTAGGTGCTTTCTTACTAAGCCTCTTTCCCATTGTTCCATGGATCTCCTTCAAGAAATCAAGCTTCTACCAAAGGACCTGCTCTGATACCAATTGTTAGAAATAATACTGAGAAGGGGGGGGGGGGGGGAATCAGTATTATCAGATCAATATAACTTTTCTCTTTCCATATTAAGATTCATATGTGATGCAATAAGTATATATCCAGTAAACATATGATTCAATTAGTTGATCTCTAATGAGTGCATCAGAACATTATTAACCATATGAGCAGTAAACCAAAGTAGTAAAATAGAAGAGATCATCACACACAAGAAGCACACATGAACACCATGATGTAAGGTGGAAACCCAATGTGGGTGAAAACATCCTGCTGCAAGTCGTCTCAATCTTCTTTAATAATAAATATCTTTTCCAATAGTTCGGTACTGGTGCAAACTTATACCAGTACACAGGCTTCTACCTGCAGAAGGCTAAAACCTTCTCTCGTTCTCTAGACTCTCCTAGAAGGGAGCTACAACCCCCATTGCTCTTGTACTAGCCGATCCATTTACTAATACGCAGGCTGCTACCTGCTGAAATGCTCCAACCTTTACTTGTTTTCCAGCTGCTACTAGAAGGTAGCTACCACCCCCTTAGCTCTTGTACTAGCAGATGTACTAGTATGTAGGTGCCGACCTACCGAAGGCTACAACCTTCTCTTTCTTCCTCCAAGTACCATGTTTCATCAATTTTCAGACTAGATACACTAAAGCACAACACCCTAATATGAAAGGCTATGTTTCATCCAATTTACATACTGGACCCATTAATATCATTGAAGCTCATAATAAATCAATACTACCATCATCAATCTCTGAATTACCTAATATTGAATCAATGCTTTCACCAAAGCCAACCTGCATACAGATCTGCAAATATTTCCTTATAACTTTGCAGCTGTATCATACATACCCAGATCATACCATTCATAAAACATACGTCAATAATTCAGATCTAGTCTATCAAACCAGATAATGATAAACATTCCAATCCTTAAGATCCCGATCCATCAAGTATCAAATAGATCTGCAATCAACCAATCACATTTTCACCAATCAAAATTGAATCAAAATAAACACTTCTCTGACGACTATACCCAGATCATAATAACAGTAATCACATCCCACTTCTGAACCTAGAACACTGCATATACGCGACTTTCCCTTACAGGAACAACGTGTATACAAGCCTTTGCCTCACTAAACCTGCGTACATATCTATAAATTCATTCTTTCAAACATTCAGATATTAGTTAACCCAAATTATCAGATTTATAGATCAAGCGTGCGGCACGTATCACAGATCAAAATCATATAGAGATACCACTATTCTAGCCTTAAGATTTTGACCCATCAATAGAACTTATCCTTCTCCTTGCACTCAGGTTCCTTCTTCATTCAGATCCAGATCTGCACAATAACCCAATCACAGTATTCCAGATCTAGCACTTTATCATATATTCAATAATTTAGAAGATTGTAATGCTCGTGGAAAACCTGTGCGCTATTTTGTGAAACCAACGTTTCGGACTGGCTAGGTGAGTCCATCATCAGGGCAATGATCAGTGTATTTTGAGAAGAGAGTCGTGTGAATAATAGAGCTATAAATAGATCTTTGAAAGAGAAACTTAAAATTTTTATGATTTATCTTAGTCGGCTTTATTTAATAATTGATTAAATTACTTAATGATAAGTGTTATTATTATAATGTTTATTTAATTATTTAAATATTAGTTTTTTTTCCTCTTTATTATTTTAATTAATTATGTTTGATAAATTAATTTAAAAATAATTCTAATAATGAGTTTATTAATAAGATTTCCACTTTTATATGTCATGCTATTAGAATTGTGTTATTTAATTGCTTAGATGTACAATCTTAAAATTACTATAGTTTTTATTTATTTATTTAATTATGTCTACATTGTAATGAGATTTGTTAATTTAATAATCAATTATAGATGTTTATTATTTTTGTTAAATTGATTATGATTTATATTAATTTGTTTGTTCATTGATATATATTTTTAATATAATGATTTATGAAATTATTAACGTTATTTGTATGTAATTATTGATATTATTATTAATCTTATGGTTATTATAATGTTTTAATGTTTTGTAATTTTATTGTTTAAGCAATTGTTAATATTGTCATAATAAAGATAAATTGATATTAGTATTTAATATTAGTTATATTATTTTATTATTATATTTTAATTTTAATTATTGATTTATTTAATTAATATTTATTTTATTATTTTTGGTAAATCGATTATGATTTTGTATTAATCTGTATGTTTATTATTATAAGCATTTATTTATTAGCTTGAATTAATTATATGTATTCATAGTTGTTATTTAATGTTTTGGAGTACACTCTTAAAATTACTATAGTTTTTTATTAATTTAATTGTGTCTTTAATGTAATGTGATTTGTTAATTTGATAATCAATTATAGTTGTTTATTATTTTTGTTGAATTGATTATGATTTGTATTAATTTGTAAGATCATTGAGATATTTTTAATATGCTAATTTATGAACATATTATTGTTATTTGTACGAAAGTATTGATATTATTGTTAATCTTATGTTTATTATAATGTTATGTAATCTTATGGTTTAGGCAATTGTTAATATTGTCAAATTAAAGATATATTAATGTTAGTATTTAGTATTAGGATTAATATTTTATTATTTTATTGTTTTATTTTAATTGTAATTATGGATTTATTTAATTAATTTTATGATTAATGATTATTCATTTTCTTTATTAGGGGTTTCCAGGTGTTGCTTAACTTGAGACCGTCATCCCTATTCAGGTTATTGGAGGATTTCTCGATTTCAATTGCCTCTTTTACTCTTCTTTTTAAGTAATGGTCTTCTTTGTGGACTAATTTAGCATGTTCTATGCATACATGATGGGAGGAGAGACATGCGTGTTCTGCTAGACCTGATTTTTCTGACCTATTTCTCGTAATATCACTAATGTGCTCTTTTAATCTTGTTCCAAAGGATCTCCCTGTTTCACCTATATAGACTTTTCCGCAGGAACAGGGAATAGAATAGACTCCTTTGTGATTTTTTGGGTCTAACAAGTCTTTAGCAGTATCAAGCATGTTTCTAAGGGTGTTGGGGGGAGTGAAAGCAACCATAATGTTATGCTTGGCAAGAACTTTGCTTATTTTGTCTGTGGTTCCTTTAATATAGGGTAAAGATATTCTAGGGTTTTCCAGAAATTTATTTCTTTTTTGTTTATTGGTTATGGAATTTTTAATAGTTTTATTGATAATGTGTTTTTGATAGCCATTGTTTATAAAGACCTCCTGGAGATGGTTAAGTTCTCCCTCTAAATGGTCAGGGTCAAAGATTCTAGAGGCTCTGGTGGCTAGGGTTTTGATGACACCAATTTTTTGTTTTGGGTGGTGGTGGGAGTTTGAATGAAGATACCTGTCAGTATGAGTCTGTTTTCTGAAGACTTGATAGCTTAGTTTGCCATTTGTCTTGGTGAGGAGGACATCTAGGAAGGGTAGTTGGTTGTCTTTTTCTATTTCAATGGTGAATTTTATGTGTTTAGATAAGCTGTTAATGTGAGATTAAAATTCTTTAAGTTTGTCCAGACCATGGCTCCACTTTGCAAAAATGTCGTCTACATATCTTTTCCACTCTTCAGGGGTAACGGGGAAAGACCTGAGGGCCATATGTTCAAAGTGCTCCATATATAGATTGGCAATTAATGGTGATAGTGGAGAGCCCATAGCAACGCCATGTGTTTGCTCATAGATTTTTCCTTTGAAGCTGAAGTATGAGGATTTAAGACAAATACCTATAAGCTCCACAGTTTCAAGATCTGTGATTTTCTTTAATACCTCAAGGGCTTCATCCACCGGGATCATAGTGTAGAGGGATACTACGTCGAAGCTCACCATAAGATCATTGTCACCGAATTCTAGGTTTTTTTATCCAATCTATGAAGGAAGCCGAGTCTTTGATGTAAGATGGAGTGTTGCCTGATAAAGGTCTGAGTTTATTTGCAAGATATTTGGCCAACCAGTAAGAAGATGCCTTGGCAAATGATCTCCTTCCTCTTTTATAGCGTTAGGCCTTTCACAATACCACGAACCAAAAACCATAACAATTCAATACCATGGACCCAATACTTGGGATCAACACCTATGATGAGATACCATGGCCCAAAACCATAGGTTCAAATACCAAGTACTAAATACCATAGACCAAAACCATAGGATTAAAAACTGTCGGACTAATACCATGAACCAACCATAAGATTTCGCATGTGCGTGTGCTTTTCTCTGCATGAAAGTGCGTGAACTTTTCTCTGCATGAATGTGTGTGAACTTTTTTTCTACATGAAAGTGCGTGAAATTTTCTCTGCATGAAATTGCGTGAACTTTAGGTTTGCATCTGTGGAACTAGAAAATAACTTTGTTGCACTATAATTTGTCATCTGATTCCTTTGTCCTATATCCCATGTACTCTGTCACATCTGATATTTCTTCTGTAGACTCATCTAGTTATATATAAGTGAGTTGTTCTTCTATGAGTGGGTTGCCATCAAGTACAACACATGCATCATAATGCCAACAATGATACCCCTTAATTCAAAATCCTTTCCTTCCGTAGAAAATTTCACGAAAAGTTCTTGAAAATTAAAAGCTATTGTACCTAAGGATTGTAGCCATTAGACTCCTAGTACAACATGAACACCACCCATTGGAATGGAAAGAATTGGGCTAACTCAATACATATTCTCCGATGGATAGCTTGATATTATGGCACTTTCTAGAGAAATTTATGTTTCCTCCACTTGCAACCATCACTTGACACTCTGGTGCTAGATATAGGAAGCAATTCAATTCCTTGGCTATTTACAATGAATAAAATTATGGGTACTTCCCGAATCAATCAACACTATTACATTTTTCTTCTTGATATGTCCTTCTATCTTGATAGTTTGAGGGGTGGTAATTCCTACCAATGCACTACAAGATATGGTCAAATTCATTTCTTCATTCTCTAGGGTCTGTTCTTGGTGTATATCCCCTTCTTTTTCTATTTCTTGTTCATTTTCCTCCTCCTCTTCACAATCTATGTAAAACAATTTCTTCTCAACGCACTTATGACCTTTAGTGTATGTGTTATCACAACTATAACAAAGCCCTTTTTCTCTTTTTTCTTCCATTTTTGTGGTGTCATCCTTGTAGATTGTGGAAGGCTAGGAGAAACAACACTTCCATCTTGATAGTTGTGAGTGGTAGGCTTCCTTGTGGCCATAATTTTACTTCCCAATTTTCTTGCCAACCTGAATACCTTCTCTAATGAATCGGGGTCCCGAAGTCGAATGTCATGTTGGATGTTATCCTTTAAAGTCCCTGTGAACACATCAATCCTTTGCTCTTCTAGAATATCTTTTACCCTTATATTCAATTTTTGGAAGTCCTCAATGTTCTCCATCATCCAACCCTTTTGTTTGACATTTATCAACTTGGTAAAAAAAGTGTTTCTTTTTGTATCCTCATAATGTTCTATCATTTATTTCGTAAAAGTTTCCCAATTTCCAATTTCTTTACGAGAGAAAACCCATCAATACCATACATTGATTTGGTTCCAAATATAAAGTTGTAATGTGTACCTTTCATTTGTTTTGCACATTATGGAGATCGAAATATTGCTCCATCTGCAGTATCCATGTTACAGGATCCTTGCCATCAAACTTCCTCATATTGATCTTTGGAACATGGTGGGTCTTCAATCCATCGTTAGAGTCTATGAAATCGTGATTAACATTTATTTTTTTCTCCTCATGAATTTCCTTTACTACCCTTTCTTGTAGCAAATTTGTCAAATCTGTCTTCAAATCTTTCATGTTGCTTTTAAGTTTTTCTTTTATACCATCCATATTAGCTTCAATGCACGTCTTCAAATCTTCCATGTTGCCTTTAAGGATTTCTTCTATACCATCCATCTTAGCTTCAACACCTTTCTTTAAACCATCCATATTAGCTTCCACGCCTTTCTTTAAATTATTAAGCTTAGCTTCTATGAGACTGAATTTTGTTGTACTGGGTCTTGTAATTTTGATATATCATGTTTCATTTCTTCCTCTTCTTCATGAGTCATTCTAGAGCTTTCAGGTTTCTTACCAGGTGTTTCCATTTTGTTTATTTGGGGCATCAAATAACAATAATAATTATTCACTATGCCCTTTGAATTCCTTCAAAGTAATTTTTCAAACCATACTTATGCAAAATTTTAAAAAACTACAAACCTGTTTTCACTTTGTAGGATCTCGATATTGAATTTGTTATATCTCTATAATTTCAGATCTTCAAGTTCTAAAATTTCTTCTTGTGGTAGCCCTCTAAGTTCTCTTTCCAACCCCACAAGTCTAATCAAGATTGGATTCTCAAGGGAAGATTTATGTCAAATCTCCCACAATGATCTTGTTATAGACTAGTTCCTAGAGAGAACTTGTAGAAGTTCCACGTATAACCGTTTTGAATTTAGGGCTTGAAATCAATGGAAAGAAAACTATAGATCATCCTCTTTCTTTAAATTCTTAAGAAATTTCAGTCTGATTCTCAGAAAGAAAGTTATGACAGTTTTCTTCAACTCACCTGTTTCAGATATAATTTTGGATCCTACAAAAACCCTAACTTCCTTGAATAATATCTCCAAAATATAGTGAGGCAAGATCTTAATTTCAGACCCGAGGTTCAGAATGATTTTGGCTCAAATGGGTGTTTGTTTTAGATTCTGAAATATCACAAAAAAAAAATTATAGTGAAAATTCCACAATGACCTGTTTAGAGCAGCAAAACCCTAGAATCCAAAGCTCTCATACCAAATGTTATGAAACCATATCACAACATAGAAGAAAAGATAAGTCAACACCTTCAAAATCAGCCTCTTTGAGGGGTCAAGCTCCTTTAAATTACACAAATGGAAAATTCTTAGATGATACAAATCACAAAACCTCCTTTCTATATATAGGAGTCTAAGGGGTCACAATATAATTAAATTCGACATAACATAATAATATAAGGGCACAACAATAATAAGTAAGCGATGCAATGACAATAGTAATGGGGGAATCACTAGTATTATAGGGACCTAACAGTATATATATATATATATATATATCTATATTATATATATATATTATATATATATATATATATATTATATATATATATATTATATTATATATATATATATATATAGACACACACCACACACACTCTCTTAAACGAGTTCGAGAAGTTCATGAACAAACTACATTTCATCGTAGGGAATACTAGAAAATATAAGAGGAAAATAATACTGATGTTATAAACAATCAATAAATAATAATAATAATAATAATAAATTTATTATAAACAAGAATTGTGACAAATTCAAGGAAGCCCTCCTCCTCGAAATTTCAAAAAGAGAGGAACAAAAGAGAAGCATCACCCATTGATTTTTACAATTGTCATAAGAAAAGTCACTATGCTTGAGATTACCTTAAGAAGAAAAATGATACATTCTATAACACTAGAAGCAACAATAGTGGTTTGATACTCAAATAGGAGGAGATGATCAAAGGAATGTTTGTAATTGAAGAGATTAAAGAAGAAGAAGAGATGCTCCATGTGACCATGAAGAAATCACCGTCCCAAAAAGAAGTCAAGAAACACGAGGTATTAAAGTAATGTTCCAAATCAATCTGAATATATTCTTATTTATGCACATGCTAATTCCTCTCATGTAGATACTTGGGATATTTGGTTGGTTGGGTGTGGAACCTCTCATCATTTCTCTGGTTATAAGGAAGTCTTTCTGGTAGACAACTCCACTCATATCATAAAGGGTTTTGGGTCTATTAAATTTCATTTGGACTTTGGGGAATTTGTTTTACTTCATGACATGATGTATGTGCATGGATTGAAGAATAATTTCTTATCTATATTTGATTTGGAAGTTAAAGGGATTAGGGTGTTGTCTTGATCAAGGGAAAAATAATTACTTGGATTTTTGGAAACCCTATGAGAGATGCATTCAAATTAGGATTTAGATTTGAAGGACTCTATATAGTTAATGGAAGACCTCTTCTAGCATTGGTCCATGATACTAATCAACAAAGCGAGCTATGACACATAATATTGGCCTATATGCACTATTAAGCCCTTCTAAAATTGGAGGAATGTTTATCTAGAGTTCTTGATGTTAAATCCCAACATGATGTAATATGTCCAGGATGCGTTAATGGAATGAAGATAAGGGGACCATTCCCCTCTTGTAAGAATTAGACAAACGATGTCTTCCAACTTATCCGTTCTGACATATGTGGTTTGATGCCCGTACACTCTCTTGGTGGCCATATCTTCTACATTACCTTCATTGATGACTTTTCAACAATCACATGGATACATTACTTGAAGCATAAGGATTAGGCCTTTGATTGTTTCAATAATTTGGAAGATTTTGTTGAAAATCAAACAAGGAATGAAATTAAGATCTTTAGGTCTGAAAATCATGGAGAGTACATTTCCAATGAATTCAAATAGTTTTGCAAGAAGGAAGGCATAAAAAATAGACGATTTACACCATGATCGGAAGCTACCAATGTTTCTTTGGGGAGAGTCTACTAGTGCAATTCTATATGTTCAACATAGGGTGGCTCATCAAGCATTGGAAAAAAAACTTCATAAGAAGTATTGACATGTGTTAAGACCATTGTTAGTCACAACTGTATATTTGGTTGCCCTATATATTTACATGTGTTGAAGGAAAAAATGAATAAGTTGGAAACTACAAGAAGAAAAGGTATGTTTGTCTGATATTGTGAAGATTCTAAATAGTTTATAATATACATTGCTAGTCAAAGAGATGTTGAAATTAGTAGGGATGTAATTTTTGATGAAGATGTTTCCCTTCGGAAATGAAGCAGACCTTCCTTAGCCTTCTCCACTTGATAAGAAGAATGATGATATGGATATTTTAGATGGTCCTTCTATGCATGAATCCAAGAGAGACATTGTTGATGATCCCATGGAGCCCATGTATCCCTTGGATCCTCCTCCATGTGATCCCCCTACTAGAAAGAGGCCACTTTGGATTCATAGTACATTATAGGATGTCGAGAGACACATTCCTGTCAGAAGATCATTTAGAGAAAGAAAAAAGCAATGCATGTACCAGGGATATGTTGCAGCTATGAGTAATATGATTCAAGTTGAGGCTAACACCATTGAAGAAGTTGTTAAATAAAATGTTTGGGAGGAATATATGGCAAAAGAATATGAAAAAGTTTTGAAGAACATCATATGGAATGTTGTGTCAAGACCAGTGGAGAAATTTATCGTAACTTCAAAAAGGCTATTTGAGATCAAGCATGGATTTGATGGAAGCATTATCAAATACAAGGCAAGGTTTGTGGCCAAAGGATTCTCCCAGAACGGGAGAGACGATTATGATGATATATTTACTCCTATGGCTTGTTACACCACCATTCATTCAATAGTTTCCCTTGTTGCGAGTCAAGAATGGACCCTCCATCAGATGGGTGAGAAGACAACATTCCTTCATGGCATGTTATAAGAATAAGTATATGATGAGAAACCATCGGGATTTGAGGTAGAGGATTAAAAGACACATGTTTGTAGCTTGAAGAAATCATTGTATGGATTAAATAAAGCCCTTAGAGCATGGTAATCCCACATATATAGTTACCTGATGAATCTTGGATTCATAAGAAGAAATGTCGATCCCAACTTCTACTTCAAAGAGGTCCAAGGTATGTCATTGATTTTGGTTTTATATGTCGACATTTTATTTATAACAGTTAGTGAGCCCCTGATGATTGAGTGTAAGAGGGGAGCTAGCCTCTGAATTTAGGATGAAGGACCTTGGAATAATGCACTACTAGCTAGGCCTTGACGTGTGGAAAAGGCATCGTGAGATCTTCCTTTCACAAGAAAAATATGTCATGCGTATGTTGGAGAAATTTGCAATGAAAAAATTCATATGCTTAGCCACACTGATGGAAATGAATTCTAATAAGCTATGTGGAGAAGTTGTAGGGCCTGAATTGGCAAATCCATCCAAGTATATATAGTTGATTGGGGCTCTAATGTTCTTCATGAAAACTCATTGGAACATGTGCTATGCAGTGAATACATTGAGTCAATTCATGACCGAGCCTCTCCATGCACATCAGGTTGCTTCCAAACATATATTGATATATATTTACATGTGATGATCACCATTGGTATGAGATATTCTGATGGAGATGTTTGACTAAATGGATATATAGATATTACCTAGCCAAGAAACGTTGTAGACAAGAAGAGTAATTCTATATGTTTTTTAAGCCTTGGATTTGCCATGATATCTTATATGAGCAGGAAACAAAAGATTGTAGCATTGAGTATCATAGAAGTAGAATATATAGCCACTAGGATAGCTAGATGCAAAGTAGTTTTGTTGAGAAAGCTCTTTTGAGAGTTATTTGAGCAAGTACTCAACAATAAAGTGATATATTGTGACAATAAGAGTGGGATTTCTCTGGAACAGAATAACGTGTTTCATGACAAGTCTAGGCACATAGAGACGATATCATTACATTTGAGACATGGTGTAGAGAGGTTTTGTTAGACTCCATCATGTATTGACAGATGAGGAGATTGTAAATACTCTCAACAAGGTTTTTTCAGAAGGGAATTTCTTGGTCTTAATAGATCATATTAGACTGATGGATGTGGCCCCTCCTAATAAAGGGCATTGCTAATCACGGACACTCAATTGATTCTTACCTCGTCTTAGGTCATAGGGTGAGTAATTGAGATGTAGGGCTCATGGGGTTGAGGTATCTCTATTAAATAGGGTATCATCTCTATCTATCACCTATAAGGTGGAATATGTTACTCCCCTATCTTGGTCTAGAAGAGTATACCCCAGTTTACATCATACCTAAAGACTAGGCTTGTTGAGATTGTAGCTCCCCTTTTGGCTAATGGGTTGAGAAGGACTGGGGGTGTGTGATAATTACCTTTGGTAAGTCAGGTACCTCACCCAAGCATATGATGGAAGGTTTTCTACCACATGAATCGTGAGGGTCATTTTTGGGAAGATCAGGAAGCAATAGGATGGATGAGATATTGTATCACAACTATTGCTCGACGTAGGGTGGAAGACATATGCTTCCCTATGAGATGACATGAGGTGAGAGTGTCCCATATGTCCTTCCTTATTATCATGAGAGGGTGTTAGTTAATGCTCCTTGATGATTCTTCTTCTTTATATTCGAGAATGGTTTAGCAAATAGAGTTGAGACGAGATGAGACAAGAGATGATGACAACATACTTATGATGATCTCATGATGCAGTTGGAATTTCCCTCTAGCTGAGAGGAAGTGTTAATTTGGAAACTTGATGACAAATTCCAGTCATGGGAATAGATTCCTATTTTTGAGAGGACCAATTTTGACTTTTAAAGCACTCAATTTGGACAAGAGAAAGTGTATTTTTTGAATTGAAGCCCATAATGTCATAAAAAGACAAGTCACCCCTAACAAGAATTTAGACACCTTTGCAAGCCTATAAATTAAAGTGACCTCAAGCTCATTTATACATCATCATCAAGAATCTTCATCTTATCTATATTCATTGGATTGGTTCGTACATGTATAAATTTTGGTTCACGGAGTTTAGTTCATAGAGATCCAAAATTGTAGGGTCTAAAGTTCACATGTGAGATTTTGGGTTTTTAGTTTCCAGCCGTAGGGTTGACACAAGGAATTTTCAGCCATAGTAGCGGGCACACAAGCTCATCCGTATAGTTGGAGCTTCTCAACCATGCACATAGCTCTCCTTCCATGCAGTTGGGACCTAGGGTTACAATTAGAGAGTCAACCATTGATTGGGAAAGCTATCTCTGATCAATATTGTTGTTTGGATCATATTTCTAATATTTTTTGGTTGATATAATTGGATAATTTTTTATGGGCCGAGTGTACTCTTTGTTGAAAATTTTATGACAATCTAATAGAAGAAGAATTTAAAAGGGCTTTCCCATAGTGGGGTTTCCCTATTCATTGACCAAAATATGGTGTTTTTTGTTGGTGTGTTGATTATATTCTCTTATCATTACATTATAGTTCTATCTTTAGTTATAGTGATTGGTGAAAACTATTTATTGTTATTGAAAGATTTCTAATTGAACAATTGAATTGGGCTAAAGTAATTGAAAAAACATAGACCAATATAAAATTAACAATATAAATAATATTTCAATTTCATGTTGCATAATTTTATATCAATTTTAGAAAGAGATAAAGTAAATACAAGTTTAAAGAAATCTTATATCTTCATTTTAAATATATCAAAAATTTTATAGATAGTTTATAACAATATTTAAATATAAAAATTCATTAAATATTGAATACCCATATTATTATTTTGCTTCAATATATATATATATATATATATATATATATAATATATATATATAATATATATCGAGGAGGGAGAGATATTGTGGTAGAATCCATTAAATATAATTTTGAGCAAATTATGATTTCTTGTTTTTTAAATGTATAAATGGACTGATACCTTAATACTCTGGAAAAAATAAAAATAAATAAAATCCATATTAAACAACTCAAACTTATGGTTCTTAAACCATTATACTTGATGTGTGCAAAGATTTAACATAAACATTACCTAAAAAGATGATTCCTCTTATAAATTTAATATATATATATATATAGACACACACGAAAACAAATTCAATTACTTACTAAAATGTTAATAAAAGGGAATGTGTAATTCATTCACTTCCTAATATAATTAATATGTGACATTCAGAAACAATTAATAATAATAATAAAAAATATCATTGTGGGCCATAGATAAAAGATATTTCAATTCCCAATGTTACATAAATATTTCAATATATAATATATATATATATATATTATTATATATATTATATTATAATATATAATATATATATATATATGTTAAACAAAAGGAAACTATGTGTATATTATATAAAGAGATTGGAAAAAAAAAATCCTTATTGTTAAAAGATTCAACTTCCTTTTTACATTTTTTCCCCTTTTAGGGTCAATTTTTTAGTTAATTTTTTTTGACCAATTATTTGTTGGAATTGGGAGTTTAACTTGTGTTGCCTACACATTTCAAGTGCCTAATGAGATTTTCAAGGCATTGAACCATTTATACATTAAAAAATGAAATTGAAACCATAAAACGTTTTGGTGTGTGTTTGTGTATAATATGTATAGATCCATCTTAGCCATGGATCTAGAGAACCTGAACCTCTCAAGGTGGGGACCTTTTCTCAAGTTTTGTATTCTAAAAGAAGCTTTCAATTCAAGATATTTAATCTCTCTAGATCCATGGTTAAGGTGGATCTATAATGGTTTTAATACCATGGGAAAATAACATGGCTTCTCAATACTACATGTCCAAAAAATTGTACCTCATTTAATATCACACTTGTTACACTGATAGGTGCCCCCCTAATGGAATTGCGCACTTTAATCATTTTAGTAATTAAACAATTCGAATAGATGGTCTAAATTTAAACATGAGACTATATTCTTGTCAACGCAAATATATCAATAGATGAAATTCACACCACTAACTTCCCTGCATATCTAAATCATATGATAAACCATGTTTAGATTATTTTTTTACAAATGTTGAATATAAATTTACCATGCCATTTTGTAAATTTCCACCTACTAAGATTAACATGGAGCGGGACGATTTCAAAAAATTGTGGACACGTATCATAGTAGTCAAAAGGTGTGATCTATTACTAATTTTCAATTTCAAGAAAGTTCATAACAGGTGTCCAATTTCAAATAATAAGTGTCCATTGGTTTCATTAACCTCTATGTATGTTTAACCATTTAATTATGTTTGAACTAAGAGCCTTGCTTCTATTCTCCCCTCTCCATAGTAGCAGCATAAGGCTTAGGAAGGCTTGATCGTAACACTCATGCAGAGAACCCTGAAATTTCGAGAGAAAGATATGGTTGCGCCTATGGAAATTTGAAGCCTAGATATACAAAGAGCATTCTTGGGTTTCACATATTCATTAATAAATGGGTAAGTCGATATTCCTAATTGCTTAAATTGCAATGTTATCTTCAACAAATGGTTGAATCTGTGTTACTAATGGTTTGCAAAGATTATATTTTTGTACAGTCGAATAATGCACATATCTACTTAATAAAAAAGTTTAGAAAGGTAATAGAAACAAGATAGTTTTCATCCAAATTGATTCATTGTTTCATGTAATTCCATATAAAAGTGCCACCAAGGAAATTTGTGTGCGAAATTCATTGATTCATGTAATGTATACAAATTGAAAATGTTCAAATGAAAATAATAAAGTTTTCCAATTTTGTAGCTATAATAGTTGTAATTTGAAGTGAAATTGAAAAAATAAACATTTCACTAAAATATCATGTGATCTAAGTGAAAGGAGCTTGATAAATTCAAATGAAGAAGCAATATCAAAGGATATGTTTAAATTGGGTGTTACGTACTACTCTGGAATAATTGGAAATAGATGTTTGATGTGTCTTTTCTTTCTTTTCCTTCATTCAAAAATAAAAAATTGTTTCAAACGCTCTCCCCTTTTGATCTAGATCTCTTCAACTACCAGAATTAACCAAGACCTTTGACTTCTGTGATGTTAGGAAAATGGCATATGAAAGAGTATGAAAATTCACATGTGCATACTCTAAAGAAGATGAAACATTACAAAAGCCATCAAAACAAAGGACACACACACATTGATAATGTAGTTCACCCATTGTGAGTTATGTCTCTGGGCCCGATGTCAAGGGTGGTGAAGCCGCTTCATTGAATGCTGCAAGATGATGATGAGTACATAATACCTTGTTTGTCATTATAAGGATAAATTCCCTCAACTAGCGTGGCATGCATCTCCATGAAACATTCTTAGAAGCTCTCACTCGTATGGGAAAATTCCATCAGTAAGCATGACATGTCTCTCCATGAGGCATCCTCCTATAGGAAATCTCACTCAAATTGGCCCTCCTTTAGCATGAGAAGTTAATAAATTCTCACATGACGTGGCATAAAATTATCCCTTAACATAATGGTAATCAAGGATCTCAACAACAAAAAAATCATGTCAGTAAATCAGAAGAAAGACATTGCATCACTACATCATTCACCTCCACTTTTGAGGATGACCATAAAATGGAAAGCTAGACTACTGAAATGTACTAAACTATTGAATTTGTGGCATGAAGTTGTGTCAAACAACTGTAAACTTGACCCGTTTTTGACACTATCAGATAATATACCCTTGGGAATATTAAAGATTCCCTTGAAGATTCCCTCTTAGAGATGGCTGAAAAATCCATTGATTGGATGAAAATTTTGAGCACACCATTGTGGTCCCTATAAAATACTGTGGGAAATGACTATAAAGTCGGCATCATTCTGCCTTTGTAAAAAACTAGCCCTGAAGAGAATCGTTTTGATTACATAAGATTCTGCAAATATTCTTTGTTGTTGGTTGCTTGAATTTCCACTACTTAGATTGGGCAATGAACCACACAATCATGTTCACTGTAAAATTTTGGTTCTTTTGAGTATAAAATTGGCATGTTTTTGTCACTGTGAAAAGTCACCCCCAAGGAATCTTTTAGATTCCTCACTGTATCAAAGATTATTTTGTGGAATATTATAGGGAATATTCCCCTAAACTATATGCTTTAGAAACTCATGTGGAATCTTAGTTATGCTTGGCCTCTAAGTCAAGGTTCTGAATGACCATTGTGCTCGGTCTCCCCTCATTCATTGCCCCCGGTGAATGGAAATAAGTGATGTTTATATAAAATTATTGGGTAGAGTTGTCAAGGTTGAGCCCATTGCACTATTGGAGGACACCAAGAATAGGTGGGCAGAGGTCCCAAGGTCAAACACCAGCCCCACCACTTAACACAGTTTGTTTTGGCACATTGATTTAAATTGTCTTGGAGTACGATTGGTCATAACCATTAGTGGATTTTGTTGGAATTGTTTTTTGTATTGGAATATGGTTATTACTTATAGTGTGTTGTGTGATGAGGCCACTGCAATGGGCAGGTTGGCCACTTAGCTGGCGCAGGTCAACTCTTTTCGACCTCCCAAATTGATCAATCATTGTCCATTTGTTATATATATTATATATATGTTGAGTAGCTCTACCATTGGGTGGCCCGCCATGTTTTTTAATATAAAATACAAGGATTCCGTTGGGGAGGGACGGTAGGGGTGGCAGGCTACCACCCCATTTATATTTTGTTTGTTTTTATTATAAACAACTAGCCAAATTTTTAGACCATTTTTTTAAGTGGCACTGGCAAAATTAAGTAGGCAACAAATTTTCCCTTTCCGAACGTCGAATTTCGTGGGCCAACTCTTTGCCAAATTGTTGCCTCGTTAGTGACTCCCACTTAGCCTAGTTTGACCAGAAATGTGACTAGTTATATCTTGAGTGTACAAACTCTGATTTGATTTTCGTTCACACGATTGGAATGAGGAACAAGAGAACTATGATTTGGTCCTATTTTTACTTCAATCTAGTGACTTTGATTTTTGGGCTATATTTGGATTCTGAGCATTCGTAGAGCCACCTGGATCATTCCTCTCCACTGAGGAGCTTTGGTTCCCGCAATTGCATGAACATAATCTCCAACTATTGTGTTACATTATCTATGCCATAAGTGTCCTGACAGGTCACACTTCCCTCTCCTTCACCATTGTTCTTTGGAACAATAAGTGATGAGCCAACATGTGCATCCTCTGCAAACTTGTAGTACAATCTTTGCAAAATACAAGCTCAATTACATGACTAATCATGACCCAAGCATCCCCATACTTGCCAAGAGTTTGTAATACACACATTGTGTTCAATTTTACATCATAATAGAAGTCAATACTCCAACTATCAATAAAAGGAAAAAACATCATTGTTTCTTTAACGGGTAATGGAACAAAAATCATCGCTTTTTACAATTATATCGCATCTCATGATTTACAAAATGCATCCATCATAAGCCACCATATCTAGTAAAACCATCTCTCATGCATAAATGTGAATGGTTCCTCTCCCTATGGTGGATTCACTTGTTGAACAACCTTTCCAACTCATTCCTGTATAGACACTTTGTCCTTGAGATGCTACACTGAATGGATCCTTGAACATGTGGCTCTTTGATGTCCACCTCTGCTACAATTACTACAAAAATTCTTCTTCCTCTATACTTGCTTAACCTTCTTCTTTCCCTAATGTGGTGAATAAGTTTGATGCCCATCCTCTTTTTTGCTTGCATTCTCTTCTAGTACTGAACAACCACATGGTTATGTAAACCACAAAAATTAAAGTGGTACTCTACACCATGATTTCTTCTCATCATTAACATGCTTGTAGTTGAAATGAAATTTAGAAAACTATGACTTTTTTATACCACTCTTGATTGTCTCTCGTGCGATCCTGGCAATGAGTGCTTTCCTTAACTCTACCTCTACAATGGGCACTATCATGAGAGGATTGTGATGTGTTACAATCATCCTCTTTCTTCAATAACTTTGACAATTGCTTGGAACCTGAGTCATTCCTTTGCCATTAACACCAAGTCCCCCTCCTTTATGCCCCATATTGGTAGGTAGTCTCAACGCAGTTCCTAAAATGGGTACATCCATATTTCCAACAAAAATAGTGTCATGTGAAGATGAAACTAAAGAATTATCAACATTGTTTACCTCAGCTATCGATTCTAAAACAAGTGATGATGACTCTACTAAGCCTTTGTTGCGCTTCAATTTTTCCAAGGCCTCTTCTATGGCTCATAACTAAAGCTGCAATCTATATTTCTCCTCTTTTTATTCTCGTAGAAGTCTCCTCAATTCAAAGTTCTCTGTTTGAAGGCTCTGATCGATCTCATTTGAACGATGAGAAGATTATGAAACATGAGATTGTTCACTTGAGTGGGTAGATGGAGCATCATCCTCTTCTCTTTCTTTGTCATGTTCCTCTCTTTCCATCTTCTCCTCATAATCTGCATACATTATGTCCACCATGTGTGCCATCATGAGTAGGTCCACATAGAGATATCTATTGTTCTCCATTTCGATTCTTGTGGCATGTTCAATCATTCACACTCACAATTCACATTAGTGACAAGACCACTATGATACCAAACTTTGTCTAGATCTCTTTAGCTACCGGAATTAACCAAGACCTTTTACTTTTGTGGTGTTGATTTGAATCAGATCCTTAAACACTTTTAAAGTTTCTTGAAATCTGTAAAACTCATGTCGAAGTTTTAAATTCTTATGGATGTCAAGATTATAATAAATAACCTCTAAACAATGGCAATTTGTGATCAGCACAGAGCAACGAGGACCCTCGGTGAAAGCACATAGACCATTGGCCCATGGTAATCGCGCACTAGCACATATTGGCAAATGGGAAGTCAAATCCAGAAACGGGGGTAGTCTCTTATATGCCTTTAGTGTTGAAGTGCTAATCGCATATTGCAGGGTGTCCCCCTTAGTGAAGGAAATCCCCTAAACACTCGATCCCAAGAAAAGCAGAGAACCGTATGGAAATCACCGATTCCGTCAGAAGGCGGGTCCCACACTAAAACCAATAGGATATCATAAGGGCTTCAAGCAGTAAGAAGGTTCAACCGAGTCCCACCCAATGCCATACATTGGGTGACACGTGTCTGGCAGATGAGAGAGAAAACAATTCACATCGGATGAGTAAATGGCATGCTACTTACCCGTTCGATATGGACGGAGACTGTAGGATCTCAAGGCTCGAGACCAATGGTGGAGGAACAATCCGATCGATGACCAGATTCGATGGGGAAATAGGCTAAGGCAGATGAGATTTGAGATCCTGCATGACTAATTAGTTGGCAGAGGAATCAGTTTCACAAGCAATCTTGGAGCAACGGAAATAACGACCATTCAAAGAGAACTGACACTCAGTTTGTGAGGAAATGGGTGGCCACCTCTGTGTGAAGCATTACATAGTGATGATGATGTAGAGCAGGGGAATTCAAAAAAACAGAGGTAGGAGATCCAGACAACTGAGAAACGGAAATGAATAGTCAGGAAGTGGATTGGCTTTAATCCACGAACTGACAGAGAGTAAGATAGGTAGAGAGGAAGCAGAAAGCCAAGAGGTAAGAGAGAAGTGAATTGCAGAGAATACAGAAGAAGCAAAGTTGATCTGTAGAGCAAAGGTAGTATCGAGCTAGATAGTTTGAGGGTCTCTAAACTCTAGAGAAAGCTTGAGAGGTTCAAGCTAACTCCTCTAAGTAAACCTGTCAGGTATTGAATCTTAGATTGGACTCAAACCACTGTGACCAATTGAGGTCGAGATTCAGTAAGAGGAGTTTGTGTACTCTAGAGTCTCGGGGAATCCAAGTACAATCCTATTGATCATCATCTGTTGAATGACACTCAAATTGAGCTCACTATTGTAAAAGCTTTGTTTTTTAAGACACAATAGAAAGGCCACCACTAAAGGCTGGACCAGGAGACGTAGCCTAGGAGGATTGTGTGAATTCCCTATTAAACTTGTTGTGTTTATGTGTTTTCTTATTCTGTTTCTCTTACTAGTTCAACGTCTATGTATTTTGCAATCTTCGACCCATTGCATAAAATAACATAGGCACACCCCAACACATGAGTCTGTAATACCTTCATTAATTCTCTAAGATCATTCATGAGTGATTTCAGATCTAGTGGTATCAGAGCTCTAGGTTGTTAAGGTTAGACAAGCTTGTGTTGGATTTTTTTGTTGAATGCTAACTAGGTCAAAGCTTAAATTAGGGGAAGAAGAGTTGGTTGAAGCTAACCCAGAAATTGGAAGAGTCTATCCTAAGAAGAAAATGTCATAAGAAAGTCCCATGGGATCATACCCCTAGTTCATAGATAGTTTCCTGGCCATGAGGTCCATGGTAGAGGAAATGTATAGGGAGTTTAAGAAAGGTAGAGATGCAGATTCCTCACACTCCAATGATAAAAGAGAAGAAGAATCTCTCCTCCACGACCACTCTAAAGGAAACTAAGAAAACTTCTTCACACCTCCTAGTAGCCCTGAAAATAAGAAGAGGACATCTTTGATTAAATTGGATGTTAAATTTGATTTGCCTATCTATGATGGAGAGTTGAATGTAGAGACACTGGATAATTAGATTAGACAGATTGATATATATTGCAGGGTGTAGAATATTGACTCAAAAAAGAAGTAAGATTCAGTTGGCCAGCCTACGCCTTGGAGGAACTGCCTTGTTATGGTGGGAAGGTCGAACACAAGCTGACATGAAGAAGCATGGTAAAATTCTATTTGTTTGGAGGGAATTTGTTTCTGCAATTTAAAAATAATTCTATCCACTAGCTTATATGCAACAAGCATTGATGACCTGGAAAACTCTTCGACAATCGAAATGGCAAAGCGTACAAGGTTATACTCAAGAATTTAGAAAAAGGGCATTGATTCTAGGCATTTCTTTATACTCACCTGAAACTCTGCTGAAGTATATAGGTGGTCTACATAGTTATGTAAGACATATCATTCTCATGTTTAACCCTACTAGCATAGATGAGGTCTCTATTCAAGCTACCCATCTAGAGGCTAGAGGCAAGAATGTGGTCCCAGAAGTTGGGGGATCATCTAAACCCACTACAAACAAGAACAAAGAGAAGAGAAAATAGAAATGGAAAGAGAGGAAGACAAACACTGTATAGAAAAACAAGTCTTCATGCACTCTCTGTAGGAAAGATGGGCATGATGATGAACACTGCTAGATTCTGCATCCAGAGCTAAAACCTAAGAAGTTCAAGGGCAAGAAGAAGAAGATTTTTGTAGCTATTCAAAAGGATTTGGGGTCACACTTAGGAGATGAAGCAACAATCACAGCCATATTTATAAAAGATAAAGATTCTTAAGCATCTACTAGTAATTCTGCACAATCTACTGATAATGAAGAAAATGAGAGAAAAAGATGTGAACTTTTTGATATTCAAGTTATTTCCAATCATCAAAATATTGACACTTTGTTTGATTGTGGCTCAAAAGTAAATTTAATTTATGAAGCAATTGTAAAGAAGTTGGGATTACTAACCACACCTCACAAGAAACCATATCCATTAGGTTGGCTATGTGATAAAGAAAAGCTACAAGTGACTAGACAATGTAAACTTAAGTTTTCTTTTGGGTCTACATTTGTAGAGGAGGTTGAGTTAGATATAGTTCCTTTGGATATATGTGGAATTGTTTTAGGAAGTCCTTACTTGTATGATAGAAAAACTATTTTCTATAGAGCTGAGAACAAGTATGTACTTGTTAAAGATGGAATCGAATATATTGTAAGAGCTCATAAGCTCAAGAATAATTATACTCTCATAAATTCAGGGCAGATGAAACGAATTGTAAATTGATGCAAGCAATTTTTACTGATGTTTGTAAAGGAAAAGAAACCTAATAAAACCAAAATATTTGAGGGCTGTAATGCTAAACAACAAGCTGATTTAGAAAAAGTTGTTTCAGAATATGATATACTATTCCAAGAACCTAAAAGTCTACCACCCCAAAAGGAAATAGTAGACGATATTAATTTGTAGCAAGATGCTCCATTGCCTAACATCATAATGTACATGTTGTTTGCTTTAAAGAATGCAGAAATCAAGAAGCAGGTACAGGAGCTGCTTGAGAAAGGGTTTATAAGACCTAGCACATCACCATGTGGGTCTCCAATTGTCTTGGTGAGAAAGAAAGATGGCTCATGGAGAATGTGCAGTGATTACTGAGCACTAAATAAGATAACGATAAAAAATAGTTATCCCCTTCATCACATAGATGATCTAGTAGATCAGTTGAAAGAAACTGATTATTTTTTCAAGTTGGACTTGCATAATGGCTATAATTAGGTGAGAGTTGTAGAGAAAGATGCATGGAAGACTACTTTCAAAACAAAGCAGGGACTCTATGAGTGGTTGGTTATGCCTTTTGGCTTAACTAATGCTCCTCCTACTTTCATGAGAGTAATGAATGATGTACTCATATTGTTTATTGATGATTCTGTCATTGTATATTTGGATGACATTCTCATATTTAGTAAATCATGGGAAGAACATTTAAAGCATCTCAAGCAGACTCTAGATGTTTTAAAAAGAGAAAAAATTTATGTTAAACTCTCAAAATGTGAATTTGGTAAAACATCTTTGAATTATTTGGGTCATATAGTAGGGGGTGGTCTATTGAAGATAGATCCCTCTAAGGTTGTAGTCATTGTAAATTGGCCTAAGCCCAAATCTGCTACTAAAATTAGAAGCTTCCTAGGGGAAGCACAATATTGGAGAAATTTTATTGCTATCTTCTCCTTAATTGCAAGACATTTACATGCTTTGACAGCATTCAAAAAGGTGTTTTAGTGGGGAGGCAAACAACAAAAAGCCTCAACACCTTGAAAGAAAATATTAGTACAACACCAGTACTAGCACTGCCTAATCTTCAAAGACCATTTGAGATTGAAACAGATGCCAGTGACTATGCCATGGGAGCAGTGTTGATACAACATGGTAAACCCATATGTTATCATTATGACACATTTAATTCTGCAATAGTTAATTATCCCACATATGATAAAGAATTGTATGCATTAGTATAGACTGTGAAAAAGTGGAAACGTTATTTAATTGGCAAAGAGACAGTTGTACATATTGATCATCAACCACTTCAATATTTTCACTCCCAAACTAAGTGGCAGTAATGAAGACAATATAAGTGGATGGGTTTCCTACAACAGTTTCATTTATTCATCAGATATAAAAAGGGCATACACAATAAAGTTGCAGATACATTGTCTAGACCAATCATCAATGTATATACTATACTTAAGCATAATTCAATATTTCATGAAAGCTACATTGAACAGTATCCTCAAGATATAGATTCTAAAGATGTATATGGAACTTTAAGTCATGGAAAACAAATAGAAGAATTGGATTATCATATTAAGGACCGACTCTTGTATCATTTGGGAAAGTTATGCATTCCACAAACTGAAAGAGTAAAGATAATTTGAGAAGCACACACTTCTCTAATATTAGGTCACTTTGGTGTAAGTAAAACAGTTGCACAGCTGCAAAGGTTTTGTTATCGGCCTAAAATGAATGAGACAATTTCTAGATATGTAAGGGGGTGTACTATGTGTGCAAAAATCAAGCCCAATAATAGAAAACCAGGCTTGTAGATTCCACTACCAGTACCTTCTCATTCTTGGGAAAGTGTTTCCATGGACTTTATTGGGGGACTGCCCAAATCTAGGAAAGGTCATGACTATCTATATGTTGTTGTAGATAGGTTTAGTAAAATGGGTATTCTAATACCATGTAACAAATATATTACAGTTGAACAAACAACAAATTTTTTCTTCGAACATGTATGGGTTCATTTTGGATTAACCACTTCCATTGTATGTGATCGAGATTCCAAATTTGTTTGGAAGTTTTGGTTGAATCTATGGGAACTGATGGATACCAAACTGAAGAAGAGCACAACCTTTCAAGCACAAACAGATGGCCAAACAGAAGCAGTCAATAGGACACTGATCCAATTTCTCAGAGGCTATTGCAGCAAGCATCCCAAACTTTGGGATGGACATTTATGTTATGTGCACATGTTTACAACCATGCTAAACATTCTTCTACACAAAGATCTCCTTTTGAGACTTGTTTTGGTTTCACACCAAGGTCTCCCTTGGATTTTGTCTTTGGTAAAGACATAGTAGTTGATGGACACAGTGATGTGGACAAAGCAACCAAGTTAATTGAAAAAATTCAAGAGATTCATCGAGCAGTATAGGAACAACTAGAAAAGAGCCAAGACAAGTACAAGCAAGGCATGACAAGCATCGGATGGAGCACAGCTTTCAAGTTGGTGATCATGTTTGGCTGTATATCAACAAAGACAGAATGCAAGGTGAAGGTAACAAGCTGAAGCCAATAAGGTATGGACCTTTCAAGATACTTGAGAAAATTGGTGAGTATGCTTTTCGCGTTAATTTACCAGCTTACATGCACATCTACTCGGTTGTTACTGCAGACATCTTAAGACTATTTGAACCTTAATTAATTGAAGATCCCAAAGAGTAGAGTCAATTGCCTTCTATTGATGATCTGTTACCTGAATATCTCAATGAATTGTAGGAAGACACAGTTTTGGACAAGAAGGTGAGGACGATGCGTAGGGAGATGTTGAGTACCTCAGGATTGGACTCAAGGGTTCAAAGTCAAGTAGTGAAAAATGGATAGAGATTGGACAAGTGAGATAGCTATACCTTCACTTAGTTGATGCTTGAAAACCAACTTTTGGTGGTCCAAAAGACTTTTCAGTGGGAAGGCCGTGATCTGAATCGAATCCTTAAACACTCTTAAAGTTTTCTGAACTCTGTAAAAATCATGCCGAAGTTTCAAAGTCTTATGGATGTCAAGCCTATCATAAATAACATCTAAATAATGGCAATTTGTGATCAGCATGGAGCAACGAGGAACCTCAGTGAAAGTGCGCAGACCGTTGGCCGATGGTAACCACGCACTAGCACAAATTGACAAACAGGAGGTCAAATCCAGAAATGGGGGTAGTTTCTGATTAGCGCTAAAGTGCTAATCGCGTATTGTAGGGTGTCGCTCTCAGTGAAGGAAAGCCCCTAAGCACTAGGTCCCAAGAAAAGCATAAAAATGTATAGAAATCACCGATTCCATTAGAAGGTAGCTCCCACACTAAAACTGATAGGATATCAGAAGGGCTTCAAGTGGTAAGTGGGTTCGACCGAGTCCTGCCCAATGCCATACACTGGGTGACACTCATAAGGTGAATGAGAGAGAAAATCGCTCACAGCAGATGGGTAAATAGCATGCTACTTACTCGCTCGATATGGATGGAGACCATAGGATCTAGAGGCCCCAGATCAACAGTGGAGGAATGATTCGATGGATGGCCAGATTGGATGGGGAAATAGGCTGAGGTGGATAATATTTGAGATCCGGCATGACCGATGAGTTGGCAAAGGAATCAGTTTCGTGGAAAATCATGGAGCAACAGAAATAACGATCGTTCAAAGAGAACTGACACTCAGTTCGTGAGGAAATGGGTGGCCACCTCTCTGTGAAGCGTTACACAGTGATGATGATGCAGAGCAGGGGAATTCAAAAGGGCAGAGGTAGGATATCCAAATAGCTGGGAAGTGGAAATGAACAGTTGGGAAGCGCATTGGCTTTAAGCCACGAACTGACAGAGAGTAAGATAGGTAGAGAGAAGCAGAAAGCGAGGAGGCCAAAGAGAAGTGAATTGCAGAGAACAGAGAAGAAGCCGAGCTAACCTGCAGAACAAAGGCAGTATCAAGCCAGACAGAGACAGAGAGAGTCTGAGAGTCTGTGAACTCCAAAGAAGGTTTGAGAGGTTCAAGCTAACTCCTTTGAGTAAACATGTCAGGTATTGTGTTTCAGGTTGGACTCATACCATTGTGACCAATTGTGAAAAATGACTATAAATTTGGCGACATTCTGCCTCCGTCAAAATTCAACCCCCAAGGGAATATTTTTATTCCACAAGAATCTGTAAATATTCTTTGCTGTTGGCCACCTGAATTTTTTCTAATCAGATGGCAAAATAGACCACGCCATCACCTTTCCTATGAAATTCTAGTTCTTTTGAGTATAAAGTTTGCATGAAAAATCACCCCCTAGAGAATCTTTTAGATTCCTCACTACATTAGAGAATATTTTGTGTGATATTCCAGGGAACAATCTCGTGGAATATAACCTCTTGAAATTCATGTCATCTCTTGCCTCTGCTCGGCCTCCTTGTCAAGGTTCCAAAAGACCACTATAATTGCCCTCCACTCCTTCATTCCCGCCCTCCCCCCCCACCAGACAAATGGAAAAATTTTGTCATTATATCATACATTTATTGGAGTGAATTTGTCAAATGAACCCGTTTGGGTGTTGGTGGACACCGAGAATAGGCAGGTTTGAAGGTCCCAAGTTGAACCGCACCTTTTAAGCTATTAACCAATTTGTTTTGGCATGTTGATTTTACCATTTGGAGTGTGGTTATAACTGTTAGTGGAGTTGTGTGGTGCTATTTATTGTATTGGAATATGGTATTAATATGGCATGTTGTGTGATGAGGCCACACATGGGCAGGCAAGAACCACTTCACCAACGCGAGTTCAACGTCTCGCTGTGTTCTTCCAATCGGGAGTTGGTCATTAGCCATTTATATGGTTAGATATGTTGGGTGGCTTCTTTTCATTTCGATTGGGCTCGCCTGTTTCTATAATAATGCAACCGATTCTATTGGGGATGTGTGTAGTTTCCTCCACCCTTATTATTTTTTTTTTGTTATTGGTAAATGAATACCCATAATTAATAGTTTTTTAAGGGCACTAGTGAAAGTAAGTAGAAGAAACATTCTCCCTTTCTGAAACTATCAGATTTCGTGCACTGACCCTTTGCCAAATTGTGCTCATTAGTGAACTACAGTTGGCCTATTGACGAGAACTTGATCGACTATATCTGAGCATTACGACTCGATTTGAGTGTAGTTTGCACCGTTGGAATCATGACACAAGCACTCATTGATTTCGAGCCCCTTTTTTAATCATTTAGTTGGAATATTATTATTCAAATTATTTCTTATTTCTTGATTTCTATTATGTATATATATTTATATATTATGAAATTATATTAATATTATACTATTAATATTATCCTATTATAACATTATATACAATTAATAAAGTATCAAATAAATATAGATTACTTAATATAAATTAGCAAATTAATAATTATTAAATTATTCCTTGATAGAGGATATAATTCAGTAATTTAGTTTCAAATGGACCTTTGATTTAAATGATAAATAATTAGTATTATTAAATAAATATATGTTGTACCAATATTGTTGATTTTCGTTTTTGGTACATATATGTACTTTTATTAATAAGCCCATTAACAAATAATATTTTACCTAATTTAACTAATTTTCTATAAATAATAGGAATTTAATATATCTATGATATTATTTATATAATAAATTATTAAATTATTTATTTAATAGAAATTATTAAATTTATTATAAAATATTTTAATTTCAATTTTGACCATTAGATTTAAAGATGAATTATAATTTAAATATTATTATTATTAAATAATTATATGGTATACCAAGGGTATTATTTTAATATGAATTAGTTAGGTTTTTAATAGATATATATACAAGTACAGGTAACTATTGAATATTTTATTATATAATTTACCAAATTTAACTAATTTTAGAATAACATTAATTAATAAATATAGCAAGGATTTTATTGGTTTGACTTGGGTCAATAGGTCAAATTAGTCGTTGTAAATATAGTCGTTGGAGTCTCTGCACACACTATTTAACTAGCTAAGCTGGATTGGATCTTCACCTTGTCCTTAGTGAAACCACACGTGGGTTGGTTCGAAATGTCGACAATTATTTTCTATGTGATTTCTCCGAAAAACTCCTCTAACAAAGCACTATGATCTCATCCTAGTTTCACTTCATTTTAATGACTTTTATTTTTAAGATATTTCTAGATTTTGAGCATTCATGGAGCCATCTGAATCACCTTCTCTATCATTTAATATTCAAAAATTATTTCAAGCTCTTTAGCTTAAACATACTACTTATGCTACTAGATTAATGGTGTGGAAAATAATTTGGTTGGAAAATAATTTGGTTTTTACATTGGGAAATCTAGGTAACCCTAAAACTCCTTATAAGTTATTTTCCATAGTCAATATACAAATATATTTTATATTTGTGCTTCTCTTTAAAGAGGTATCGTATTGTCATTCAATCTATTTTGCAAAAGTCCTAGTGATATATTTATCAAGTAGAATGAGGATATAATTATGTTCAAAGATTGAGAAGAAATTAGGTTTTACGCCTTCATTGAATTCAAAATGAATGTGTGTGAATAATATAAGAAATCAGTTGGTTTTGCATTTTCATCATGTTTACACTTAATCTATATGAACAATATTTCTGGTTTTTTTATTAAAATCCAAATACATTGATATAACTACATAACAATCAAATGCACTTCATGTTCATTGAATTTAAATATGTTAGGAAAAAAATCAAATAATCCTATATACTCACTCAATTAAAAATGCAGTTATCTTAATAATATCTCATCCTTGAGGATATTAGAAACTATTTCTTCTGTGAGAA
This sequence comes from Pinus taeda, assembly GCA_000404065.3. Taxonomy (NCBI): domain Eukaryota; kingdom Viridiplantae; phylum Streptophyta; class Pinopsida; order Pinales; family Pinaceae; genus Pinus; species Pinus taeda. The sequence goes on from APFE030190808.1 coordinate 150,622, forward strand.
GATGGCTATGCTTTATGTTAGTTATGTTTTTCTTTGTGAGGATAAATTGACAGAATGATAATATGTAGCACTAGCTTTAGGTTGTTTCTGAAATTCTAATCGTAGATCTAATTACCATGAATAATTGAAGAATATAGTACAAAAACTTGTTGATCTATTATAGCAACCCAGATTAATAACTGTAAAAACCAGAATGGATGTAAAATACATTTGTGTGAATGATCCTTTTCAAATCCAAACAGTTACAACATTGCAGGTTATTTGGTAACTCAACGCAACATGCCTCAAACTCGTGTTTATACCAACAAATATTGAAAGAACATTTTTAAACTGGTTCATAAACAATTCTTATATACCTAATTAGCTATTTATATACTCTTAGTCAAGATTTATTGCCCCTCTCTAGAATTCAACATTGGTAGTCTGCATAGTTCACTGATTAACGTATTACTATGGTGCTAAGTACATAATGAAATAGCTCTTATTAGATATGTCTTAAAAATTGATTTTATAACTTTATGTATTTTTTATAAAAAAAATAGTATATAAGAAAGACATCTTGAAAGTATAAACTTTGAAAAAAGTTTCTTGATTGAAAAAACCTATTTTTTTTAATTTATTGTTGAGTAATTTTTCCTATAAAAACATTATGTTTTATCCCTAATACTATCATAACTAAATACTCAACATTCAGATAATTTGTATTATTGAAATAACTGCAATTTACAATTTATGTGTTGCATTTAGAAAATGTGAATTTTACTGGTGATTAAATATTTATTCACATTTATTAATAAAAAATCCAATAGCTGTAAATCCACTCATTGCTTTTTAGGTTTAATGTGTTATATAATATATTAAATATTATTTCACTTTTACAAATTCTTTATAATTTTTTCTATTAAAATAGATTCTAATTGGAAAATATGGGTTAGCACATTCAACTTTTATTATTAATTTTTTTATTGATATGTTTGAAGTGATCATTGTTGACGGACGCTCGTGCAAAATTATAGTAATATTTGATTAATTGCACTTATGTTTAATATTTTTGGAAGATATTCCATAACCATTTATAATTAGGTTTAATATTAAGTTTACTAATCTTGGGTTTAAGTTTTTAAATATTAGGGTTATATTTTTAAGATTGAAGTTTGATATTTAGAATTAATTATTACGTTTATAATATTAGGTTTAATAATGGATAATATTTAGATTTAGTTTAATAATAATATAATATTATATTTTAGATTATATAATATATTAGGTTTGTATTGAGTATGATAATAATATTATTAACCTAGTATTTATTATTAATATTTTAGGTATTAAATTTCGTTAATATTAACATTTAATAATAATTAATAATTAAATTTTGTTTTGAAAAATGGATCTTATTTAGGTTTAGGATTAAGTTATAATAATAGTATAATATGATGTAACAGTTAATAAAATTATTATTATTGAACATTATTAATAATACTTTACCTATCAGAAATTAATATACACTTATCTACCTTAACAAATTGGTTATAACATAAAACTAATTTAAATACTAATATCAATGGTTAGGAATATTCTCTAAAATAAGCTGTTAAAAATTATATTATAATTAATATATCATTATTACTATCTATAATAATTTGCAATTAAAACTTTAATTAATTAATATTACTTTACATTAATATTTTTCATTAATAATAATATTAATTAATAGATGGGGAGGTTGGAGTGGTAATTGTTAACCTCGAAGAAAAAACAGAAATACAGTACATATGGGGTCTTGGCATTGCAACAAACAATCAAGCGAAAGCTCTTTCTCTTTGGTAGGGTCTCAAAATCAGTTTGGCTAATGGTATAAAAAATTTGTCTATAGTTGGCGACTCCATGATTATTATTCAAAAATGTATGAAGCTTCTTGAGAATGTCAATCTTCTCAATGATGAAACCTCCTCAATCATTGCAAGGATTATTTATCTGTTAAAAAAATTGAAAAGGGAAATCTGTTCCATGTGTTGTGTGCCAATAACCACTTGGCGGATGGTCATGCCAATGCGGATGTGATGCTCAAGAAAGGTAGTTTATGTATAAATCAAGAGAAATATTCATGTCATATCCCCTATTGACACCTAATCCTTTTGATTGGGTAAATATATGTAAATAGATAAATGAGAAATATGAACAGTCATCAGGAGATGAACTAAATAATCTCTCCCTCATGTATATAATGAAGACCTACCTGATGGAATATGACACACGAATCATTTTTTCCATATGGAGTTACTGCCTGGCCTTACATTGTATCAGAGCTAGCTCCATTTTTGGCATCCCTTTCTGCCATTGTAACTCCCTTCTACCATTTTCTTTTCGAGTCTGTCCTCTGCCCTTTTCCTTTGACAGAAAATTTGTCCTACAATGCATAATATCTATGTCCCAAATCTCTGCGTGAAAGCTGTGAAAGATTAAACACTACTGCATTGAAGCTGAAGGAGTTGTCTAGTATATCGGATGGTTTTCTGTTGAGCTCATTGATGTATCAAGGTGAACGGTATGCCAACTCCTCTTTTTTAGACTGTGAGTTGTGTCGTTGATAGCACTATGTTGGTAGCATGACTAGGTGTTGGTTCATAGTTACACCACCCATACTGCCCAAATCCATTCCCATTCACGTTTTTTTTTTATATTATCTGTGAGTTAATACAGTTCTGGTGTTAATACAGTTACAGTGTTAATAAAGTTGCGGTTGTTAATACAACAACTCCACTTAACCATACCACGTCCTGTGCTCATACATAGTGAACCACACTTGCTCCTATGATCATACCTCCTTGTTGTTTGTAATGTAATGTTCTAACAAGCTGCAACACAAATTTATAATAGCTAGATATTACCATTGCCTTTCTTGTGCGTTATTTGAAGGATTGTGCCAATTTAGAAACCAAATTTGACAAATTCTTGTGAATAAGTCGCTCTCGAGATAAATTTTACGTAACTCAGAACTTTTGTCAGTTATTCGAAGAGGATTTCGTTGGATTGACCCAAAAATTATGTAAAGTCAAATTGAGAGGGGCTCTTCCTGTGTTTTGAAGCGATGTTGCTCGTGTTGTTCCGTAATGTTCTCTATACATGGAAAGGTGATATTGTTGCACATGAGAATCTACTTTGTTAGAATTTTATGGAGATAAGGTGTTGTAGGCATGAATCAATAGTATCCATGTGGCCAAAATCCATATTATAGCAGACAAGGAACACCTGCTTCCTGCATTAGAACTTAAAGCAATTGATTTCCCATGTTTGTGTACCATCTTTCTTGTTTCTTTCATTCGCCCAGATAATACTGCAGAAAATACGTTGCAAAATCTGAAATAGAAGAAAAAATTATGGTACAACAATCTTATGGGCCTCTGGCGCACTTTGTTGACATGTAGGTCATGCGTCTTTTTGACTTTCTAGCCTGGTAGAACAATCCCTTCATTATTCCATGTCCACAAGTCCTTTGATGAGTAGCAATTAACGCCTATCATATCCACTCATGCAGTTCCTTTCCTGTGCATACGGTAGCTTCAACCATATTTATTCTCTTCATACCAGTCCTCCATATAATACCTCCCGCAATAATACCTTTGTCCAATTGCTACCATAATTTCATTTTTCAGAATATTGCTGCTATAGTGCATTTTTTTCAGCGAAAGTATTTTTCTATCAGCAAAAGTAATTTTTTTACAGAATGCGTTCAATCATATCCATGGTGGGAATAGTTGTCACTGGCAAGGAGAACTATGTTGAATGGTCTCGGATGATAAAACACACCATCATTTTCAATGAGTTGTGGAAAGGAGTGTGTGTCGAAGACGGAGACAATGAACGAGTACAGATGAGCCCCAATTTTGGTACAATTCGGGCTCATTTTGGCCTACTTTACTTGCTCAAACCATTCATATTTATTTGCTTATGCATGCATTTCTTAGTTATTTCATGTTTTTTGTAGGAGGAAGGTTAGACACTTTATCCACGTGACTAATGCATTGTGATTCCAGGTTTTGGCATTGAAAAAGGGGAACAAAAGACAACGCAAAAGGAACAAGGAGACATAAGGTGGCACTGCTGATTTTGGGGAGAGATGTCCACAGTATTGGGACATTCCTC